>BMAO01037407.1:0-184311 GCA_019973975.1 Trichonephila clavata | reverse complement strand
AACTTTCAATACTAAATTTTATATTATATTTACAAAGAAACAGGGAAACTTAATTCGTTTATGTACAATTTTTACTAAAAATGTTGTATTCCATGAAGTTTTACTTTGAAATTTCGTGGTTTGTAGGAATGTCTTCTTAGTATGCGAAGCATTTTGGATGTGCTGTGAATATTCATCAGTTTAATTGATGGTAGTAACATTTTTAGATTAAAAAAGACTACAATTGAAAAATCTATTTTTTGAAAGTACGTGATGTGCTGGTGCCCTTAACGTTTTAAAAATGTAAGAAATCTATTTAAAAAGGATCAATACATAATATTATGATATATACGTATACCTAATCAACCATTAAAATATTTTTTTTTATGTAAATACTTTTATTGCATACTATGGAGTGAAAAGTAAAACAGTGTTCTCGACCCTCATTTTGGAAAACTATGCTTTAAATGTAATATTAAATGCACAGGCTAAATTTTCCACAATTTTCATTTTTGGCATATCAGGAGGTTCAAAGAGGTTCCTCTCTTCGAATCCTGGCAAATTCTGTTCCTTTTTTTTCTCGTTCCTTTTAGCCCGTTATTTTTTAAACATTTTGTTAACGGCGAAATACCTAAACATTTCTGGTACATATTTTTATAATTTTTTATACATTCTCTTGTAGCATTGCTTATGTCTTATATAACATTTTTCTCTTTAAAACACTCTATTTTAGAGAAAAAAAAATTAATCGTATTATTTATTAGCCTTTGTATTTCTAAAATAAATTTGTGTTTCTCTTTTGAAAAGGGAAAGAAGTGGAAGGGAATTATAAAAAGAAAATTGCATTGACATAAATATATTGTTACGAATTTTATATAAAATAATGTAAATAATTTGTATTTGGATGTGAAATGCCTTTATATTACTCTATATTTATTTCATGTTAAGATTGTAATATTCACAAGCAAGCCGTCCTTAGTTATAATGGTGATTCATGGTAACTTGGCGAAATTGGCGATAGAGCCAAGTTGGCATCATTTTTGGCGACCAATTTGGCGACATTGGCGACCATGTTGGCGAGTTCGGGACCCTCTGGATTCTTCTAGAAATTAGTAGAAAAATCCACTAATTTCACGATCTGTGGCGCGAGCGCATCTTTCCAGAAATTTCGGCCTCTGCTATAAATAGAGAGAGACCCGCCGCAACGGTCAGTCTGATTTCAACCAGCGAGTGGTGAGCATTGTTTTGATTAGCGATCAGCTCGGCTGTGCTTGTGAATAGTCATTTACGTACGTGTATTTAGACGCTGCTTATTGTGTCTGAGTGCTGTTGAAGGTGGGAAATCCTTCTGTTATTTATTCAGTGAACTTTGCTGTTGAATCCTGTATTTTTAAGGATTGATTTACGCTAATAAATACGCATCGCTCGCAAAGAACTGTCTTGTTGCTTACGACTGCTTTTGCATAAAATCCTCGAACCCCGATCTACGTTACATTAAAAATCATCAAAATGTTCTGACTTCAAGAGGGTAAGGGAATATTTTTCAGAGTATAAAAAAAGGAAAAAATAATACATTCAAAAAAAGGCCGTGCAATGCCAGGCCATGCAGGAAGTATTTCATATATCTTGAATTTATACGCGGTTCGATATAATAATGGATGTAACCGGTGGATAGTGGGTTTGAACACGATACTTCCAAAGATCTATATGTAATGACAATAATTAACGATACACTTCTTGAGGCTAATTAACTCTCCCTTTAATATATATCATGGGTTTTGAGACTAATTATCTCCTTTGACGATTGAATATGCCTCAAAAGTACGAGGTCCATCACCAACAGCATTTAAATGCTTTCAATGCATTGTTAAAATGTTAATCAATCAAACCCATTTTTCTTGCATATTTGAAAAAGAGTATTATTCAGCCTTTAACTAAACAGTATTTTTATTTTATATAATGCCTAATCATTTTGTACAGACAACGCTTGTTTCTCATATTTTGTCTGTCACAAGTACCGTAAAATCCAGCGTATAATGTGTACCGCCGTATCACGCGCACCCATTCTTTAGAGCTGCAATTTTTAATTTTAAGAAACATTCGCCATATAGCGTGCCCCTTCCCACTCCTTTTTAAAAAGAAATTTGAAATGTATGCTTGCATAGCTCGGATGTTTTGAAGTTATTTATTCGAGGTATTATTCCAGGTTTTTGAAAAAAAAACAGTATATTTCTAGAAATACAACATTTTAAGTTCATAAGAAATGTCATTTCTTAAAAAAAAACCGATATTTTTATATATGTATGCTCATATTTTTTCATTTCTCAAGCTCTCATTTTTACACCCAGCGTATAACGCGCACACCTAAACTTCGATCTTGTTTTTTGTGTTAAAAGTGTGCGCTATACGTCGAATTTTACGGTATGTACATTTTCCTTCATTGCCATTTCTTTTATACTAGTTGAGATTAGTAAATTGTATGACAAAATGTATACTTAAACTATGTGTAAAATGCCAAAATATGTATGTGTGTTATATGTCAAAATTTTGTGTCATTCAAGTCACATCAAGTTTTGTGTCATTTCGCGTGTGTGTTTTGTGTCATTCAAGATTTTTTTTAAAGAAAAAGTTACATTTTTATACACTAAAAATTCCAAATTACCCAAAACTTTAATTTTTTTTCCTACAAATATTAGTAGAAGTTAATTACACCTAACTCATTTACAATAGACAGATAGAAATACACATAACAACCACTCAAACGAAAATCTGAGAGTAAAATAGATCTAAGTAAATGTTTCGAAAATATGAAGAAACGAAGGTTTATTGACGTTGAAATTAAACTCAATACTAAAGCTATTGGCGACGGATCTCTCAATTTTGAACCATTGTCAAGCGACGAGGACGAGACCTGAGATTTCACCTACTTCGAGATCCACGCCACGTTAACGGGAGGACTTTAAACCTCGACAGATTTAACATGCATTAACCCTTCTACACATCACTTGGACTAGAACTCACGAGACGCTTCCTCGAGTCTCTGACTATAGCCACAAGACTGCTAGTCACTAATGTTTTAAAAAACGTTTTCGAAAATAACGCGGTGTCTTATTCTGATTTTAATCACATAATAGGTTATTAACTAATGATTTTATTATCGTTAGTGTATGATTATTTTCTTAAATTCCAAAAAAAAAAACTAATTAGAGTTTAGCTTCCTCAAACGCATTAAATGGAGCTAAAATAATAGCTTCATTACAGATGTGGTACAGCCACAACGTGTTTGAACTGCTTGAGGGAACGCCTTTCCTGCGTCTCTGAAACGTAAATTATGTACACCAGAAATATTTTCAATAACTAAAGAACATCATCGTCAAACGATAATAAAAATAGGAAAAAGAAAAAAATTATACTATCACATGCAGACGATGTCTGAATTGAGAAGCAATCATCTAAAACCCAGCATTATTCTAAAGCACACGGTGGATAAAAATAAACAATATCATGCTTTCATTCCTTTGAAGCGTTGAAACAATTGGTTAATTGTGCTTGAGGATTTCATTGCGTATACATCCACTACAGCCAATTAAAAAAAAACTTGGTGAAAAGAGTTTGGTTAATAAGCGCTTCTTAAGATGAAAAATGTAGAGTTTAGATAATATAACACTGATATCAGCTATGTCCATGCACTTTTTAAGCAATTGAGCTTAAATTAAGATTATTTCAATAAATATTTGTAACATCCTAGCTTTTTTTAAAAGTACTTTCTTAAATTAAAAGGGCTTTTTGAAATGAAAGAAATATTTTCTAGAATAACTTGCTTTTGTAAAATTTTATTAATGCAAATTAATGTTTTGCTTAAGAGTTTATGAAATAAGAAATACTCATTTAACCTTAATTGTGAACAAATAAAGATTTGTTTTATTTTAAATAAATTATAAATGTATTTGAAAAGCAAAGAAATTTCGATCTAAGAAAAACGCGTTGAAAATTTTTATTAATGCAAATAATTATAATTTGCAGATGAATAATTTTGATGAAGTCTGATGTTCTTGAAGTTTAGTAAGATGTATATATCGTAAAATCCAGCGTATAATGCTCATTTTATCACAAAAAAATGAGACGCCAGGTATAAAATTGATTGTTTAAAAATTTTAAAAAAAAGATGAGCATAAAAAATTAGATCTATATATCGAAATATTGCTTTTCTTCCAAAGAAATGGCATACCGTACGAGCTTAAAGAGTTGCAGTTCTGAAAGAAAACAATTTTTTGTTATAAAATGCCTGGGATAATACTTCAAATGAATGACCTCAAAACATTAAGACATTGTATACTTATATTTCAGGTTTCCGAGTAAAAAAGAGGGCTTGTATCAGGCTGCGAATATACCTAAAAATGCAGCTTTAAAACATAGGAGCGCTTTACACACCAGATTTTAATGGTAGATTTTTTGAAAAGTAATTACAAATAAGAGTATAAAGTTCGATATAATTGAACTTTTAATACTAAAGGATTTATTAAGTACTTTTCCCTTGAAATATAGAATAGAAGTAATAAATTCTGATTAGAACAACTTTAGTAAGTTAAACTGATCATTTTTGTCCAAGCATTGCATTTTATTGTACTTTACATGCATTGCTAAAAATTATAACTACTTCAAAATCCTAAATATTTTTTCGAGACAATTCTAATATACGATTTAAATATTTTCTGAAGCAAATTGCAATGCAAATAATCTGTAAATTACTGATTATTTATAAGTAAACTCTTAAATTTATTACTTAATTTTCGATAGAGTGTATTGAAACAATGTGCTTGAGAGAATTAAAATTCAATAATATTTTTTGTGTTTTAAAAACAGAATAATTTTTTTAATTTGTTTCCTGAATTACAATTACTAAAATATATTTATATTTTACTTTAAACGGATAACTGGTATACAAAAAATTACGTTAGACTTTTTTCTGCTTTTTAAGTTGAGAATAAAAATTTGTAGATATTTTATAATAAGCATAATACTTCTGACCTCCTTAATTACTATTAAAACATATGCTAATCTTTGAGTTTACATTTGTTTTAGCGCCTAAATAGCTATGAACGTTAATTTTGCTTTTCGTAATATTACATTGCCAATATATTTTTCTTTACGTTGAAAAAATTATCATAACTGGTGAAGAAAATTTTAAATTTAGAGATCTTGAAAAAAAATTACAAAATCATATTAATATTTAAAATATTTCCTTCACATCAAATTTCTTGCGAGATTGGATGGGGAAAACCATCATGCATTAAAGAGAATTGCGCTGTTAAATAACTGAATCAAACAAATACTAGTACAATTCTTTAATAAATTATTGACTTTTATCAAAAATAAATTGTTCCTTACATATACAGAAAAAAACTTACAAACATTTTCCCGGAATAATACTTCTAATTCTGTGCTTACGTGACTCCAAAACTTTCAATTCACTAAAAGTCGGCTTTCTCTAGCACAGGACAACGACAGGCTTATTAATAGTTTAGAAGACGACTGGCTAAAAGGCTGCAAATTGCATCAAAGAGAGTAGCTGAAAGATAATGGCAGGTGCCGGACATTAAATTTGTAGGGGTCTCTACGTATTGAATAAGCATAGTATGGAAATAGGGACTAAGGTAATATAATATTAGGGCTCTAGTTATTTGACTGAGCTATGCTTTGTGAGTTCCATCATGCATATGTTCTGCTCATTTTATGTCTCACGCGTGTTGTAATGGAATGTAAAAAGAGTGAAATGATCGCAAATGTAATATCTGGTTAAAAAGTCTTTCCATAAAAATAAATCATTAGCAATTTTATATATAGCCCCTGAAAAGACGTGTTCATTGTTAAAAAGATCACTTTCTTTGATTCCCTAATATATTTCCTAAATTAGTCCCTAAAATACCTATCCCGTTTGAGACGGATAAAGAATTAAATTTATGAAGATTTTCTGGATAATTGTCAAAAGTAGAAAGTACTATTAATGATTATTGAAATGTTTTATATGAATTTGAATCTTCTCTATAATAAGACTCGTGTATTTGAAATTTAATTATAAGTATAAAGATATTGACATGTATTACTAAAACAATAAAATTCTGAACTATTTCATCCGTCTTTTAGTTTAATTTTGGGGAGGGCAATTTCATTGGTCTAGGACCAAAGAGGAATGTACTGAAAGTTGAAGAAGAGAGTATATTGAAAGGCCGCATTTTTTAAAAAAATAATTGCATTCATGAGTTAACTTGTTATCTCATAAAAGTTAGAAAGTGCATCATAAAATTTAATAAATATGAGTTAAATGAAACAGTGGAAATTTGATTCAATTTATTTACTGTGTGCACTTCTCATTATCTATAGTTAGAAGCCCATTTAGCTTTAGAATCAGTTTAATGGGACAAATGTACCTTATATCACACTTTTCTATATAATTTTGTTTCAAATTAGAAGGAATATTGCTTGTTAAAATTTCATAACTTGCAAGTTATTGTCAACAAGCTCTTATCTATATTTATCCTTGATGATCTTTACGAAAGAAAAACTTTGCTCACAAATATATGTTGAACCAAACATAGAAAATATGTTTTGTCTATTTGGTTTTCGACTGGCTTGGCAAGCCGCAAAAAACACCCTCTTTTCATATAGCCCGTGGGCCGTTATTTGCACATCCCTGGTTTACCTATCCCACAACTATGTGCCCCGTTTTGTGCTAAATGTAGACCAAAATGATAGTCGTAAATAGTCTCATTAAAGATATAAATAATCAATCTAAATTATTCTTTTTTTTCTCAATGGTATAAGTTCTCTTACTTTTGTCTATTTGGAAATTTCCCGATTTTCTATTTATATAACAGAACCATGTACCAATCTTTCTTAAAAATGTTTCCAGAAATTTAAATTAACTTTATTGCTTCAAATCCCATTCCAAAATAATTGAGGAAAATCGAGTGACTCATATCGATATCAAAATGTCCAAATGCACTATTAGCAATTAGTTCAAATATAGCCTTTTTTTAAATCAAAATTTGAATTTATGATTTAAAACAAAAGAAACTTTTCAATGAGTGTTGAAGTAGCTTATTGTATAATTCTGCTACAATATCAAGTTTATAATCCTCATTTAATATTTTTGTTGTTCAGCATGTGCATGGTAACCATTGATTATTGCATATTTCAAATGTGAACTTAAACTTCCATAACACAATAACAAAGTCCAGTTCCACTGCAAAACTATTGTATCTAAATAACTAAATTAACTTAATCTAATTAAAATCTTATTTTCGGCTGAAAATTTTTTTGTCCTATATTCAAGAGAGATTGTTCCAATACTTAATAATCATTTATTTTTATATTATTAGGTTAGAGAAATTATATACAGTTAACAAAGAAGGCGCTGGTCTTTGAGTTTCCACATTTGATTTATAAACATATTATCTTTCATTTCGAGGCAATTATGGTCAACAAATCAGCTGCATCTATTCATCATTCATTCAACAAATCAGTTGTTATTCTATTTCACATTTAGATTTTCAAATATATATATATATATCATATTACCAACTTGATTTATAATAAATTTTGCTATTAAGGTGGCCTATTTTTAGTGATAGTTATAATTGTGGAAAACAGGAAGAGGTTTTTAGACGTTAAAAGACCATATTTATTCACGAACAAACAGCGATACGAAAGTACATCATAAACACAGATAGACAAACAAGCGCACATTTAAGACAGTCACAAAATCATTCATTGATCACTCCCGAAATCTCGTCTATTTATAGTCCAGGTTTGAATTGAAATCTATTAAATTCATATGATTTACTTTAAAGTCTTTTCTTAAATGTCTACAAACGTGGATGATGCAAGATTGCATCATCCTGATATAAAAAAGTTGAAGTTTAAGTTTTTTGGAGATTACGCTGTGGTTATTTCCGTAATGTCTTAAGAATGTCTTTGAAAACAATTAAAAGCCTAATTGTAGGACATACAGTACAAATTCATACAACAGCATCAAATACGCAGTTAAAAGGGCGGGTAATAACTAGTATATATATATATATATATATATGCCCGCGAAAAATTTACAATTTGATTAAATATTAAATATTGGCTGATAAATATTAAAGATTCTTGTTCGTGATCACATCATTTTTTGAGCATACTTCTCGTA
The DNA here is from genome assembly GCA_019973975.1 of Trichonephila clavata. NCBI lineage: Eukaryota > Metazoa > Arthropoda > Arachnida > Araneae > Nephilidae > Trichonephila > Trichonephila clavata. The sequence goes on along the minus strand of BMAO01037407.1, from coordinate 176,141 downwards.
CAGTGCAAAAATACAAAACAGGGAATTATTCAAATATCAATTTTTTATACACAGGGAAGAACAGGAAAAAAACACAAAAAATACAGTCACGTGTTTAGGCATAGGGAATAAATAGTTATATATGGAAATGACATTGTTTAGGAAATATTAATCGCATTTTAGTAAGGCGCATGAAAGCAATTAATCATCTTCTATTTATTGGAATCACCAAAAATCTATCAAAATTCCAAGACTAAGGAACAAGTAATATACTAAAAAGATGTTTTAAGGCTTTAGAAAAAGATAAATTGAGACACGTTTCGAAATACGGTATTAGGATTTATGAATTAGATGTTATAAATAAAGGAGATTCGAATTGTATTAGAAGATATCAATTTAAGTTATTACATATATATATAATACGTGATATATAATTATATATATATATATATATATATATGTAGGGTTGGATATGTGCACTGTCGCATCCCGCTCCTCCTGTTGCGTTGAGTGGAGCAATCCACATTGACGTCACCTCCCCCCCAATAGTGCCAGACAAAGCTATGCACGGGAAATCACTTAGACGGATGCATAGAGTCGCTAAACACTGGACGTAAGAGAAAGACGTTCTACTTTGGTGTTTAATATATCTTTAACTATTTCATCATTCTTTGTTTAATAAATCCTTTATATAATCCTAAGTTTGTAGTCATTTCCTCATATATATATATATATTATATATATATATTATATATATATATATATATATATATGTATATATATATATATATATATATATATATTTGTAATGTGTGTGTACGTATTCTCAAACACACATCAGATTTTTCATTTGTATCTTGTAGATTAAATAAGTTTTACTTATTTCTGATATTCGCATTGAAGAGCAATGATTAGATCCAAAATTTAGAAATACGTGAAATTTTTCTCTTAGCTCCCTTATTTTCCCAATGGAATATAATACCTCTTCCTCGACCACCAGAACCTTGATTGGAAGAATCTCATAATTTTAAAATTAGGGTCGCGAACAAGCGGTTTTACATTCATAAATAATCAAACAGGGCTTATGTAGAAAATTAAACCCATATAATGCTAAAAATGGTGCATTTAATAAGTAACATAAAATTGACTAAAAAATACTCCCCCCATAAGGGTTCCATTTATTATTCAAGACAAAATCAAAATCTTTCATGGAGAAATTAAAAATTAACAATACGTACTTCTCAAAATTCACTATCGTTATTTCGAATATCATTTCACATTTTTATCATTTTAATTATCATGTTCTATATCATATTTCCCTCCAAAAATATGTCATTAATTTAATCTTTTCCACTTTATTTCAATTCCACAAACCACTGATTTTTATTACTCGAAAGGCAATTTTTAGGTAAGCAATTGCTGCTTATAAATCATTCTGAGCATAAATCTTTAATGAACAAATTCAGTAATTTAGCTTAGGGTAGGGAGGGGGAGAAAAGGAAGCAGTGGTGAGCGAATCGAACGAATGCATTAAGAACTTTATGAATAAATAATTTGGTAGCTTTGTTAAGAGAACAATGTACATCCCGATCAATTCCTCATTTGTTGGAAAGAAAAGCTGAACAAGGGGACGTTTTGACGTAGAAAGAAAAGAAGAGAGAATACGTGTGATGGATTGATTGAAATAATTTGCGAAAAATAATTCCCATTTGTGTTGATTTTAAAATATTGTGATTTTTTTTAATGTCTTTGTCAATCAGTTTTCTGGAAATGCTTAAGGAACATATGTTAAATTATAAGAAAAAAAGTGAGAAATTGTAACTTATTTCAAATTTTTAACGATATATCAAGGTATTTGTGAATACGTTCAGAACCGTGGTTTTGAAAAAGCATATAAATGAATAATTTTTTTTCAAATACAGGTTGCCCGAAAAATAGCATTCAAACTCTGCGTTGCTAGATTTCGCGTTGGGAGTACATAAAAAATTCCTCAAAGAATTGCATTTGTACGATCCATAGTTTATGTGAAAAATACGGTAATTGATGATACATGATGAGGTTCTAGCACATTTCCATGCTTTTGTACGTGATTAGCAGGAAATGGCATATTCCGACTGCTGGATCGGGTGTGAAGGTCTAGTTCTATGGCCACCATGATCACCATATCTCACACCAGATGATTTTCTGTCTGTGGGGCAATATCTAGGAACTGGTGTATAGATATATCGTGACCACACAAACGGACTTATTTACTCGTCTGCATACTACTTTTACTTCGGTGGACACCCTACTGTTGTGACGTGAGCACAAAACCCTTCCCGGGCGTGCTCAAGCCTGCCATTTTAAATGTCTGCATCTTTAAGTATTTTCAAATACTGCTGTTGATGTGTTCAATATGTCTGTGGCGTCATACTTCTTTTTTCGTATTGGTCTTGTTAACTATGAATCGTACAGGTACTCTTTGCTCATTTTTTATGAACTCCCAACGAGGTAACTAGCTATGCAGAGTTTAGGCGCTATTTCTGAGACATCCTGTGTTTTTCTTTTCACAAAATTTAGAATATACATATAGAATTGTTTTAAGAATATTATTACAATAAAAAACGCATTAAAATATAATTTTTTTTTGCAAAAAATGAAATTTTCAAAACATTATCCTTTTTGATGGCAAATCCTTCTACAAATAATAACTAACACGTTTGTGTGTACAAAGCCTGAACTAGGATTTTTAAATTATATAACTTAGAACTTGATTTATTCATATTGTAATATTTCAGAGTAGATAAATATTAACAAAAAAAACCTATTGTTATTTCAATAGATAATATCTTTGAAAATAATTAAAAATTTTCACAAATCTTAGTTCAGGCACTGCACAGAAGTTTTAGCTAAATATAAACAAAAAAATTTTATTGTAGAAGCATTTTCCATAAAAGGAGGATGTTTTGAAAATATGTCATTTTCTTTCATTTTTGCCAAAAATTAAATTTAAATAACTTTTTATTGTAATAATAACCTAAGAAAATTATATGAATATTATAATTCAATTTACATCAATAATAAAAAAAATTACTGATTTAAACGCTTTTGTAAAGTTACATTTTCGAATTACCTTAAATATCTCCATTTCAATCGCAACAAAAGGGAATGTTTCTATTAATCATAAATATCTTTGTTTAATCTAATCATGCATAAGAAAGTTTTTTTTTTTTGTGAAACATGCAAAAATTCTCGTAAAAGCAATAATTTTGATTTTAAAATTTTTTAAAGAATTATTACATATTTTAGAGATAATTCCAAGCACGTTATTACAACACATGTATTCCAGAACATTTATAAAATATTTTACATCCCTACTGCAATTATCAAAAAGCCTTAGTGTTTTGAATGATAGTATAGAATCAAAAATTCAACTTTGAGAAATATCAGTTTGAAGTTTTCATTCCATGAATAGCATGATATAATATTCATCGAAACATATATATGAAACTTTCATATACATGAAAAGTGTGTGTTAATTATCTTATATTTAAAATTACTTGCCACAAGAAATTGCAAAAATGTAGATCAATTAAACAGTATAATGACATAATGAATATATATATATATAAGAGTTCAATATTTCATAAAACTTTATCCTAATGATTATAAAATATCTTTATGAAATATTGAACAATAGTTCTAACAAAATAAATAGACACCCCTCAGAGCTAAATCCATGCTCAGTTTTACAACTTAAATAATGCACAACATGTACAAAAGAAGTTTATTGCTTTATTTTTTTTATTTCCATGATTTTAAGAGCCTTCTTATGTTAAATATTGTACACTAATGAAAGCAGAATCAAATAACAATTTAAAGATAACATATAACGAAATCAAAGAATTACATCTGCTCATTTGTTTAAATAAATATTTTAAAATATTTTAATAATAAAGATGTTGAATTTCGCAAATATCGGATACATATATATATATATATGTCCCCAAAAACAAACTGATAAAAATGGGAGAGTTTTTCTGTTCTTACGAATTAGATTTTTACTCAACAAAGTTATCAAAATGAAATATGGTATTTGTGCTTTGGGAGAATCCGTTTTGAAGTTTTAATTTCATTTATAATAATATCATAAGAAACACCCACAACCTTTAAATTTTGACCAAATCTATTTGCTCCTTCTCCCCCCCAACAAACAATACATAAACTAGAATTTTTACATGAATTCCACAGTTCTGTCTTGAAATGATTTGTTACTTCATATATAATTTTACATATGTTAGTCTCATTAGAAAAATAATTGATTCAATTTTTTACCAGGTACTTTTCTTGCAGAATATCTGAAAAGTGGATGTGGCGACATTGTCTAGTCTGCTGCCCAGCATTAAAAATTATTCCATAATTTAATATAGAATGCAGATAAATTTTTGGAAAATTTTTAAGCATGTTTATAATGGTTCGAGGTATCATATAAGCCAATAAGAAATATCGATAGATTGGATGATTTTTTGGGTACCATGGCACCTTAGTGAGTGAGTGAATACAAACGTCGCACTGTTCAGCTACACGAGGGCTTTTGACGATGGACCTCATAATTTTGAACCACGGTCAAGTAACGAAGACGACGTTTGAGATATCGATAGATTATAACCTTCATAGCTTCCCTACACGGAGGGCACGAGGCTCGAACTCATGACACGCCAGCCACGAGTCTGTTACGTTGCCCATTAGGCTACCATGGCACCTTAGTACGAAACGATTTGTTCTCAGAAGCCGTAATTTCATAATGTTAAGAATGCAAGCCCCGTGAATAGTATGTCTTCAATTAATTTCTAGCACGTAGGTATATAGATATAGTTCAATAATAAAAAAAATTGCAACAAAATAAATTGAATTCAGCCTAAAAGTATTTATTTCATGAGGTGTAAATTATAAAAGATAAAGAACATTTACCAAGACACCGTATTGTGAATTTAAGTAAAACTTTTATCAAATTGTTACTGTTTATGCAATGCGTTTTGCTGTAGAGTGAATTTAAATGAAGCTTCAGGTTCGAGTCCGTTACGTTAGATACTGTGTTCTTTTCGGTTCTAGTCGGAAATCGTGCTCGTGTCACTTAGTTTTGAATTGAAAACATTTTAAGCGCGTGATTTTTAAGCAAAAATTTCATGCACACTTTTTCCCATAAAGTTTAATTTTTTTTTACTTAAATATTACTGCTATGCAGTCAACTTCAGCGGTTGAAAGAGAGAAGAGCGAAAATGATTGGAAACAAAAAGATTATTCTTATGTAGGAGATTGAAGATAAGAAGAAACGAAACATGTGGGGATCTATTTTTTGATTCAATAAAAATAGTATTTAAGCACAAAAATGTGCCAAAAGATTAAAATCCGAAAATTTAATTAAATTAATTAGCGAGAAAGTTGTCAATAGTTTGGTTTATATCAGTGATAACAGTTTAAAAATTAATTATTAATTATGTCAAACATAAAGCGTCTTTTTTGCTCTTATACACTTTTGTTTAATAAATAGACTTTACATATAAGTCAATTTTTTTTTTTTTTTTTTTTTTTTTTTTTTTTTTTTTTCATATAAGTCAAAGTTGTTTTGCTTCTGTCTCTTTCTTTGCCTGAACTTCATTATCCTGAATTTATGGACATGAGTGTAAATATATAAGAATACATAATTATTTAAGCATTGCCCTTTACAAAAAATTTATAAAATAAAAAAATTTGCCCATGAAATGGCACGAAAAAGTGATTTGTGAAAGAAAAAAAATGTCGCAAAAATAAACACAGTACATACAAACAATTGGATACTCTTATGCTGAATAGATCGGACGTTTTCACATCTATCGTGTGTTCCTAAGCACACACACTTTTTTTTTACAAAGTGAGCTTTGTTTTAAACATTTTTAATATTAATATTATTTATGGAAGATAATAATAATCACACAATCTTAAATTTAGATCTCATACAAAGAGTTTTGTTTAAAAAATTTGCCTTCTATGTATTTTGAAAAAAAATCGCTCTGTAACACTTTTTTTGTTTTTAATTTAACGGTATTATGTAACTCTTAAGACACATTTGTTAAAATATTTCAATGCAATAATAACCAATCATACCTGCCTTGGGTTGTATGTATGCATATAAGCCCGTATTTATACAAAAACTTTAGTTAAAAGAGAAAAAAGATTAATTTGTTTTTATATAAAAATTTCTTAACTTTTAATAAATTATTGTGTAACCTTTTAAATTAATTACAGTTTTTTATTTATTTGGTTATCCGATAAAATAAGCGCATTAAAACGGAAAAAAAACTATGTATTTCATAGAAGACTAATAAAAGATTTGTTTTTCTTAAGTGAAAATAACAAAGCGCGCAAAAAAACTAAATAATAAGAAATAATCATATTGTTTTTAGACAGATTATTATTTTTATAGATGTAACATGTAAAAGTATCCAAAAAAAGTTGTTACATATTTATTTTTGAGTCTATATACAAAACTTATGAATTCTGAAATTTTTACAAATATCTAATATATAATTAATAAGATTTTTCTAGTTTTACATTGATAATAATTATGATCTCTAGATTTATGCCAAAGAATTACTTTTTAATACTATATTACTTAACTTTCTAATAAATTAATTTCACAAAATCAGTTTTCACTGTGAGAAATTTAAAAAATAAAATTGACTTTAGCATTAATAATAGAAAATGTGGTTGTACACAATCCCTCATTCTTTAGGAAACATGTAATAAAAATGTCTTACTTTCAAGTTGATAATGACAGATTGATTCTGCAGAAGTCATTATGTCAGAGCAAAATGATGGATTTTACCTGTAAAACTTTCAAGTTAACTATTGTGTAGTGATAGATGACAGCCGCAATTAATCTCAATTCAACAATGGATAGAAGTAAACTATTATTTAGGAGCCCTACAAGTCTATATTGAGTTATATATGCTATTGCAAAAAAAAAGTTTAAAACACTCCATGTATTATTTAATTACAACATAGAATTTATAATGTGCCAAAATAATTGGATATATATTTTCAAAATTTTTTTATCCTATGTATTTAGAACTGAACAATTTTGAGTGGTTTCCCGTCAACTCCACTTTATTAATTTAAAAGACAAAACGAAAATAAGTGTAATTCACAGAACTTAATTTGCAATATTTTAGATTTTAAAGTCGTTTTAATCTAATACACTATAAGTTGAATAATTGCACCTTCAATAAAGTAAATTTTTCTTACATTATTTCTTTTCAATATATTCTGAGAAAAGTTTCTAAATCTAATTGCTGAGATATTATAAAGGAACTGTAGCCAAATTTGATATAAATATTTCGCTTCAAGCGACTCATTATTAATTTTTTACTCATAGAATTTCACTAATATGTGCTACTTTTAATTTTTCGATGCTCAAAGTCCTCCCGTCCACAGGGTGCGGTAGCCTAGAGAGAGGGTGCCAGGTCAGGTGGCGTCCTCATCATTTAAATGAGATTCAAAATCACTAGGTACGTCCCCAATTGACCTCTTGTTGCTTTACAGTGCGTCATTAATAAACGTAAATATGTGCTACTGTTGCTTTTTCTGATACCACCTGATCAACGTAGATAGAGGCCCAGGACATTCATCGTGGCAAGGGGCTAGTCTTACGTCTGTCGTTATCCGTAGCTTTGAGCACCATATAGGTGACTACAGAAGTTAGCTCGGTTCCGTTACAATTTCGTGGAAGAACATGGTAGTGGGAGCGGTCAATGGCTTCCACCCTCTCTTCCTTTGCCACCAATCTCTCTAGAGGGCTTGTGGCTCGACGAATATTTAGGGTGCATCCATACCATACAGTCACTATACATTTAAAATCATCTATGTCTTCTGCAGGACTCGAACCCAAGCTCAACGGCATGTCATTAACCACTATACTGGATGGATGGCTTGTGCTACGAATTCATTAAATTATCATTATTTCAAAGTAAATAATTAGCCCCACACGTTTTAATACACTACACAGCAAAGAAACTGATAGAAAATCAATGAAAATTAACACAATTCAATTTTAGGGACACTCTTAAGTGGTTAATTTGAAATATTGTCTCTCATGCCAAATATATATATATACACTATATGATCGAAAGTAACCATCACTTGTATGATTTGCTTATTCCGCAGATGAGTCCAGAATTACTATTATGCTATGTTACTTGCGGAAATAACAGATGTCATTCTGTTGTGTCTAATGTTTTGATAATATTCACTAATTTTTCGAATGTTGCAGCATAAATTGCACGCGCCATTCTTGCAAGTTGCGACAAAAATGGTACGCCATTCTTGCAGATTGCAACAGTAAATGTATGCTATTCTTGCAGATTGAAACAGAAATGGTACGCCATTCTTGCTGATTGCCGTAGCAACTGCACGCCATTTCTACAGAACGCTTGTACGTTCTGTAATCTGTTTGGTATACTGTGGCCTAATTCGCAGTCGACATTTTAATTTATCTCATAGATGTTCTAAACTCATACCAAATTTCTACATATACTCCATGAGTTTCAAATATGGGCTTTGATCTGGTATGTCCATTCCTTAGTATTTATCTCAGCATATCCAATGTAAATACATGAATGGACCCTCTCTGAACTCTTTCCATAATGTCTCGGAACTATCAAAATGTCGAGATAGAAGCCTATCTTGAGAATTCTTTGCACAGGAAAAAAAGGGTGGTGACTAAACCAAATTTAAAAATTATTTAATAAAATAATTTTTAAAGCATTCACCAGATAATCTTCGCACTCTGATTTTACTATTGTATTTACGGATAGTATGTCCTAATTCCTCACTCCAAAACATACAACACCATTACTCAAGGTTGTTGAATTCCACACCTCTATAAGCTATACTTGGCATTGTTTGCGATAATGTTACTTTTTAAGGAGCTTCTCGGCCATAAAAATTAAGATTTCAAAATTTAGTACGAACAGTCATTGTGTTTATGTAGCTTTTTAAGGCTTCTTGGAATTACTAGTGAATTTTTCGGGGGAATCCGTGTGATTGGTTTCATAACTATTTTCAATGATCTGCAGTCCATGTGTACTGGATGGTGTGATCCACCTGATCGTGGTTTCACAGTTATAACACCTGCATATATCCACTTCATAAAGATATTTTATTATATGCTAATGAGACACTCTTATCGTAACAGAAATATCACAAACACAGTCTTCATAGCATTGATCGCTTTGCCATTTTCAAAATCATTTAACTCATGTTCCCAATATACTTTTACAGTGGTGGAATTGCGAATTCATCCAAATTATTTTATATTATATAGGAGCTAGCAGCTCAATGTCCTAGCCCAATTTTGAGGGGAATTTGGATATATCCATATATATATATATACGGTCGACGGTCCCACTAATTGAATGGACATATTCACCAAACTTGACAGTTGTTGTTTCAGTCAAGTCTAAGTTTCAGTAATGTCCTTCAAAATCCAGTCAAGTGTGAACTGATGCAAGCTTAATTTCTTGAACTTCAAAATTCTCACATTGGCGTGCTATGAAATGTTGAAAAGCGAAGTGTTAGCTAAGGTGTCGTCCTCATGACTTGAGCATGGTTTTGAAATGACAAAGTTCACCCCCAATAGCATCCCTCCTGCTTTTAAGTGCGATACTAATAGACAGTCAGTCATGAGCTATACCAGTACTACTAACGACATACTTATGGGTCTAAATCTTCTATCTGTGATACGCAAATAAAAAGCATTGCCAATTTATTCACTGTACTGCATATAAATGTCATGTTTAGTAAAACTTAATGCGTATTTGAAATGATTTGATTTTCGATTTTACTAACTATTGTTGTCCGTACTCGTAATTTGTTGTTGACTGCCAACGTCACATAGCATCAATATACTACACATTGGGTTTTTACAGATGTCCCGACGTGACTATGTTGACTCATGAATTATCGACTATACCATACGGCTATCACGGTCAAAACTTAAATGCGCAATAACGTTCATTATTCCTTTTGACTACCTTTAATGGAATTAAAATTATAACTCACAGTTGCACTCTAGATTGAAATATGAACAGTTCTTAACAAATTATCGAAGGAGAAGCGCAAAGTTCAAGTTATTTTATTAAAATGAAAGCCCTCTTTTGGGCAACAGAGTGCCACTTACAAATTAATATTATTTAAACTCGTTATGTGTTTCGCGCAGTGTTGATATGTCCGAATAAATGTCGAATGTGTGTGTTATAATTTAAGCCTTATATCATAAATTGCGAGAAGTAACTGTATAATAGAATGTTTTACTGGTAGTTTTAAGATTTTGAAATAATATTCCACCAGTGGAAAGCGGAAGTTACAAACAATTTGGTTTCTTAAACCGAGGTAAAACATATTAATTAATTTATATTTTTATTCAGAAAAAACTAAACTTGTCATGATACAAGCAACATTTAGATAATTTTCAATTAGCAATTAATTATGAAAGGTATCCATTCATCAATTAATCTCCAAAATTTTTGTTTGTAATTGTTTTTATTAATTTATCGAATTTATGAAATTTGAATTACTTGCTAAAAAATAAATGCACAGTTTAGTTGAAAAAATTCATTCTTTTTTTTACATGAACTGAATTTTTCCTTGCAATTACTAAAAGAGAGAAATATTTAAGCAGCTTTGTGAAAAAATTAAAAATTTTAGTGAAGAGAAATTCATGTATATCGATCAACCTCTTAAGCTTCCAATTCCTTTAACGAAACACATTTCAAACTGAAAAATCTTAAGAAATTCGTTAATTATACAAATAAATATTAGTTTGCCACAAATAAAGATATTCTAAAACAAATACAATGTTGTTAACAGGACTACACAACCGCTTTAAAGCTAGTTGCCAGATAAAGGAATCGACGAGATTTTATCATTAATTATACTTAAAACCACAATATTTATCGTCAAAATATTAATCAGAAAGAAACTATACTTCATTAATATATATTTTTATTCTTGTTTTTGCTTATATTTGCTGATTTGAAAATTAAAGAATTGAAATGTCAGAATAAACAAATTGTTGCGTGTTCATTTAATAGTCGATATGTGATGAGGATAACAATTCCTCAGAGTAAAGGATTAATGTACAGTTTACTTTCAAAGTATACATTTGATATATAATCCAGTCCTTTTCCTTACAAAATTTTCAAAATTCGAAACGTATAACACAGTATTATCTTCCTTTCGATTACAAGATGAAGTTAATAAATCAAATAGCAATATCGGACAAAAAAATTCAATTGAAAATTAGTAAATAAATTTGAAATGCATTTGTATTTTTGAGTGATTCATTGCTTAAAATATATTATATGAGCCGTTTTCTTTGAAAGTGGTGCAAGTGCATTTGATATTTATATGAAGATATTTACGACTTACAAATCACCGTAAAATCCGTCGTATAAACGCGCAATTTAACACATAAAATAAGATCGAAATTTACAGGTGCGCGTTATACGCCGGGTATGAAAATGAGAACTTTAAAACTAAAAAAAAAAGAGATGAAATAGAAAAAAATTAGACTTCTATATATATATCGGAATACTGTTTCTTTGAAAGAAATAACATTCCTTATGAACTTAAAGGGCTGCAGTTCTAGAAGTACATTATTTTTCAATAAAGCTGGAGTAATACCTCGAATAAAGGACTTCAAAATATAAAAGCAATGCACAGGTACATTTCAGCTTTCTTCGTAAAAAGGAAGTGCTAGTTATATGGTGAATATATTTAAAAAACAAAAATTTAGGGTTAACACACTAAAGGAGTACTACTATTATACACAAGTCCCGTCCCAAAATGAATTAATTAGTCGTGCCATCACATTGTTAGTTGCAATTAAAACCCTTTGGTACTTTTAACTAATTTTGTTCTCAAAAATGTTACATTACTTTTTTTCTCATTGGAAATAGTATATTTGATTTGATGAAAAGTAAAACAAAAACGTGAGAATGAATAAGTTATAAAACAAATATTTTTACTACAGGATATATTACTTTTTCTTGATAGTGTTAGGTATCATATGTGATTTATAATAAATTGTCTTGGAGTATTATATTAAAAATAATTGTTTTCCTTCTGCTTTAATTATAGAAAATACAAGCTGTATTAAAAACCAAAAAGTCAAGACTTTTTACATATTTCAGGTAGGCCATAACAATAACAACAAGAAAAAAACGGTCTTACTTTTTTCATTACTTTGAACAGGTGACATTACATACTTCCTGCATATGACATAATAAAAGAGTATATTAAAGAATATTTGTACTTCAAGATAAAAAGAATAAATACAACATTTTTTTTGAGATATCAATAACATCTTTTTTCGTATACATTTTTCCCATCATGAAAGAATTATTGGAAAGTTTGGGAGCAACATTTTGAGTGATGGTATATAGAAAATTTATTCTACACAAAATGTTTTCTCAATATTTATAGTAGAGCCTCAAGATATAAACATCAGTAGATTATATTATATAAAACCACGCCCATATTGAGAAAAAGATGGACCAATGAAAGTCATTAATATCATCAATCATCAGAAATGTCTCTGTTGATGTCAATTAGGGTATTTACTTTGAATAACAATTTTTCTTCTGTTCGTGTTATTCAAGAAAGAAGATGCAAGAGCTTCAGTATCATTGGACAATGAAGCTTCATTGCTATTCCATATATTAAATTATGTTTTTCAGAACATTTTTCTGAATATAGTTGCCGAATTTCAAAACATTTACAATGGTCTCTTTTATGCACATGACTACATTTATATAAAGAATTGTAACTATTTTAAATTAAATGGAGACTCGAAAATATGAAGAATGCATTTAATTTTTAAGGAAATTTTTATTTTGTAATATGATTTAACTTTCGTGCCAAAATTTTTTTTTAAAGTAAATTAATGTATAGAATAATTTTGTCACATCTTAACTTTGCGATAACATTTTATAAGGATAATTCTATGGGAAATAGTTAAATAGTTTCTTTCTATTCTTAATAATATCTTCTATGGTGAATAGAGTATTTAAAACCATGTTGTATTTTGCGCATTCGAATATTTTTCCCATTTTCTTCCCTTAATTTTTCATGATTGTTATTGACTAAAGAGCCTGATTTGCAGATCATTTCTGTAATGGGTAGTGATCAAAGCTCACTTACGGTGGAGAAAGTTGGTGGAATTAGATTATGTGAAGAAGAGAGGTAATCAGTCCAAATTACTATAGTGTAGTTCTTTTAAAGAGATCTTAGAAAATCAGTTTAATTTCAAGTTGTATTTTTATTAAAATGATTTGTGCTACAAAAATCTCTGAAAAATTAAGGGTCTAATGGTAGTTGTCGGAAATAGATAAATGTTTAATGATTTGTTTTATTTTTCGAAGCAAGCGATATTTATTGAAACTGTTTTGTGGGAAATTATTTATTTTAAGAGGCAAACAATATTTGTTTTAAGAATTTATTCTGATGCGTGTAATTAATGTTGCGCATGATGCTGAATATATTTGTAAATAATAAATACAATTGTATTGTTTTTATTTGAAAATTGTGTTGAGTAAATTGGCAACAAGTAGGAAATTATTTGATAAAAAATAAAATATTGATAAGCAAATTAGCAATATTCTGTATAATTAAAAACAAAGAATTGAAACATAGATAGTTTTCTCTGTTATGCACAAACCATAATAGAAATAATAATAAAAATGAATCCTTACTTTTTTAATAACACTTAAATTAACTAAATTTTTAATAACATTTAAATTAAATGTTATTAATTAATTTAATTTAATTTTTAATAACATTTAAATATTTTTTTAAAATAACATTTAATATCTAGTAGTATCTTTGGGTTGTGCAGATGTGACTTCACTATTGAAATTCTTTACAAAAAATTCATTGAATATTTACAACGATACTGCTTTATTAATTGAGATATTGGCTACATTTTCCAAATATTTAATCATTACTGTTTTAATTTAGAATGGCATGTGATTGGTGCTCGACATTTGCTTACTTTTGTGGGTATTCTTTTTTTGAAATTTCTGTTCTCTCTCAGTATCATGGCATTTATTCAAAAAATAAAACTTTGCTGTTATTTACCTTGTTGAAATCCTTATTCATTTATTATCCCCTTAATTTAAAAAAAAGGTACAATACAAAAAAGGACAATCACACTGTCAAAATACAGTAAAATACCTTTAATACGAAAAGGCTTAAGATGAAATATCGATTAACACGAAATAATACAAGAATTCGAACAAACTACTATATTTTTTCATGCATTTTCTCTCTTAACACGAAACGAAAATTGCTTAACACTAAAATATTTTCCTTCTCAGAATGAACAAAATATGGAAATTTCCAGCCATGCAGGCGAGATTTAAGAGGGGTGTGAAATAAAAGTGGGAGGAGGGAGGGTCACATGTTTTGTAAAATGGTAGCTAATTGGACTTTGAAATACCCTCTAAATAGCTTATGACACGAGCCAATTTTGTTTATATAAGCAACTTTCATCCTCCACTCCCACAAATGCCCACAAAAACATTTCATATCTCATAAGTTGGCTCTGGAATTCGGTGACTCGGGTACATCGTAGAGTAAGTAAAAATCAATAGGTTTAGTTGGCGGTCTCTTTTTTTTTTTTTTTTTTTTACAATTTCAGAAGAATTTTTACGAGCACATTGGCAAAGATCTCAGTGGGAAAGCAAACATCTATTTCGCATAAAATGAAGATGGAGCTTCTTAAGGTTTTGATCAAAATATAAAGACGAAAACGTAAATGTGTAAATATTTTGGTATTGCCAATTCTACATTATAAATGGTAATTAAAAAAGGAGAGCAAATTATTTAAATGCTTTATAGATATTTATGTAAAAAAAATATACTCTAATAAACTTCATTTGTTGAATTTTTTGCCATATCCTTTAAAACGAATTTCTTTTAACACGAAACAATATTTCATTCCCTTCAGTTTCGTGTTAAACGATTTTCATTGTACCCATACTTCATAATACTGCATTTGAGATATCAATTATAATGCAGTTGATCATTTTTAAAATCTAAACAAAAACCAATAGTTCTTCAATAAAATAAAAGTAATTCAAGATAAGTAAGACTTCACACACACACACACATCTTGTGGAGAATTATTTATATAATAATAAATTTTCCCTTCCTCATAGGATCATATTCAAAAGCAATTTCCCGCTCATCATTTTGAAAGTGACGATAAGACACGAATGATTTCTGGAAGACAGGAATTAGACAAAAAAGTAATCTGCATTTGACTTTCTGAGTAGCCAACTTCCAGGCGAAAACAATTCATGTCGAATATCTTTCATGTCACTCAAATAACTCCGATCATGTTGGGCGTTTCCTTTTATCACCAATTAGGGAGATATATTTAAAGGAAAAGGTAGTAGGCGTTCCGGAATTGAAAACACCCACTGCTTTACTCATTAGAACTGAATCTTTATTTTCTCAAGACACGCATGGGAAAATATGGAAGTTTCACTAAAATCCAAACATTTATTCTAATAGCAAGTTCTCCTTAAATTATTTAATGTAATTTTAAATCAATGATATTTTTCCTTACGGATGCATGCATAAGTGTTGATTAACGTTGCATATTAGAAGGGAACTCGAGGGATATGGGCAACAGACCTCGTAATTTTAGAAAAAAACGGTCAAGTAAGTAGGACACCCCTGGACCAGCACGCTCGGGCAAAGTTAAAAATTTGAGCCACAATAACGTGCTCAAATTTTTATTAACGTGAACTTGATAAACGGTGGCATAGACGTGCATAGACCCCTCTACACGGTGGATTTTCAATGGCAGTAGGACACGAGTCAGTAAC
The DNA here is from genome assembly GCA_019973975.1 of Trichonephila clavata. Lineage (NCBI taxonomy): Eukaryota > Metazoa > Arthropoda > Arachnida > Araneae > Nephilidae > Trichonephila > Trichonephila clavata. The sequence continues at coordinate 160,251 of BMAO01037407.1, read as the reverse complement.
TACGACCACTAGTCTGCTGCGGCCACTTAATATGTTACACAATAAAACGCAAAACAAATGAAAGAACGAAAAATTCTATTCGTTAAATTTATTTCTTGATATTTGGAAGTATTTCAATTCCATTTAGTGCCTTGCATAGTCTCTTTCAATTTACAATCTGAAACATTTAAACATTTAAAAAATTGCTTTCAATGAAAGAACAAAAGACTGGATAGAAAATTAGTATAGACAATTTTTCCGAATTTACTTAATTGTCCAGAAAAAACTACAGGTAGCAACTTCGATTTCATTATTTTTCAGACTTCGAAATGTAAGTAAATGCATATAATAGCTTTAAAAGTAAACAAAAAACAATACATACAGTGCTATATTTAGATATTCATTATAAAAAGACAAATAAAAACCTTTCTTAAACATTTATGTAAATATATGCACAAAATTTTTTTTAAATTAGTATAAAATTGCAATATGTGTAGTTTTAAACCATTTTTCTTCATATTTTTTATTACTGTTAAGCATCTGCCTTGCATACTTTTTTTTATAATACATTTTAAAATGTACATTTTATACAGTTTTTATAGTACATTTATTTTTCAAATTGGAACAGATCGACCTCCTAACATTTCAGATTTTTCACACATAATAAATATTGAAAATTTGAAAAAGAAATCACTCAAAATGAAATATATTCTGAAGAAATAAATCGATTTCAATTACGTTCTTTTGAAAAAATAGGACCATATCTAAGATCAGAGACCAAGGTACAATAATTAACATTCTTACTTACGAACGAAATTAGTTTCAAAAATTAGTTCCTCTTTGTTAACTAACCTTAACTATACTGCTATTAATTCTGAAAACCAGAACTAATTTAGAACTTTTTCTGTTCTTTCAGCACAAAAAAAAGGGAAAAAAAATTAAGTTTTTTTTGTATGCGTGCAACGGGATACAATCTCAAAGGAAGGATTAAGAAATGGCCCGAACTTAAAACTGATTTAGGAGGAGAAAATATAAAGTATTTGGTAATTTCAAATATATGTATACACTTTCCATTCAATTGAAATGGACTTAATAATGAGTAAGATTATAATAAATATACAAAAACATTTTTCACTTTACAGAAATCAAAAAGTCATCTGTAAATCTTTCATAGATTAAAGATGCAGATTATTAAGTGTTACAATTACACTAAAGAAAAATATTTGCATCATATAATTACACTAAAGCAAACTATTTTCACTATGTTAACCAAATTTCCAATTTAAGTGGTTATAAAAATAAAATTTTTAACCCCTTTAGAGGTCAATTTTTTTTTGTTCCAAAATGTTCCAAAAAAGGCACACTTTTTTATTGCATTTTTCCGAGAATAATACTTAACGGAACATAAAAATAGAAAAATTTAAAAGTTTATTTAAAAAGTTAAAATTTTATTTTAATTTTAAATTTTAAAACTTTCCCACTATTTCTTATTTTATAAATGTGGAACACAAAATCCCAAGGTGTTTGCTTTTAATAAGTACACTGTATTCCGTGAAGAATATTTCATACGTCTTAAAAGAATTTCTCTCAAGCTAACAAAATGATTTAATGTTCATACTTCTTTTTCAAAAGGTTGAGGATTTTTCGTGTGTGTGCATATATACGATTGTAACACTGAAATTTTTGAGATAAACGCAGGCGATAAGTTTTAAAAAAATTAGGGGTTTAATTTGAAAATACAAAGTGTTTTAACACACCAGACGACGTTTTACTGACTTACTTCAAGTTGTTTAGCAAAGAACAAATTTCAGGCAGAAGAGAAAATGGAGTTGACGCGAGAGCATTATCGTGCTACGATTTTCTATGATTTTAAAGCTGAATTAAATAAAAAGGAATGCTTTCAACGATTAAAATTAGCAATTGGCGACGCATCTCCATGGCATGCTACTGTATTCAGATGGTTTAAAGAATTTTCTTCAGGATGAAGAAAGAACACACAGGAATGCAGCGGTCGGCAGTAATCCCGAATAATGTGTCTACCATACAAAAAATGTTAATGCATGATAATCGCTGTACCTATTAAATGATACAGAAAGAGCCAAACATTGGATCTGCAGCCACATACAAAATTATTCATGAAGAATTGCATGTGAAAAAAGAAGTTTGCTGTTTGGTTCCCCATAATCTTAATGAACACCAAAAAGAGGAGTGTGTCAAAATCAGTAAAGAAACCCTTAAATTGCTAAGTGATGGTGGCCACCGCATCATTTCTAAAATCTCAGTGGGTGATAAAACGTATATATCGTTTTTTGACGTCCCAACACGTCAAGAATGCAAAATATGGGTCTTTGAAGATGATCCTACGACAATAATGGTAAAAAGACAACGAGCAATGAAAAAAGTAATATATGCCGTTTTCTTCAGACGTACGGGATTGGTCAAAGCCATCAAGTTGGAAGGACAGAAAACAGTAACAGCAAACTGGTATACCACTAAATGTCTTCCAGAAAATCTCTAAGAAGTTAATGTTAGGGGACTACTGGTTCACCATGGTGATACATCCATCTTCCCATACAGCCGGATTAACAGTTGAGTTTCTTAAGCAAAAACAAATTATAGTGATAGAACATCCTCTTTATTCTCCGAATCTAGCTATGTGTGCTTTTGGTTTATTTATAATCCAAAATCAACAAATTTTTCAGAAATTCGAAGTTATGGAACAATTGAGCGAACACACCTTCCACTAATACTATGCTGGGCCTGCATAGTCCATGAAATGAAAGGATGTACAGTGACCATGCTGTAGTATACCTTGGACCTTCACTATTTGCTAAAAAAACAGGCATATATCGCGTTAAGCCGTGTCAGATCATTGGATGAATTGAGAATAGTGTGGAGCTCGTTTGCTCGAAACTCAAATCACTTCTTGTAATTTGAATGTTTTTTTTTATCTGCGAGGGTGGAGAAAATATCTTTCCAGGGTTATTTATTATTAATGCATACAATTCCGTAGCAATAGCGCGCGCGCGTTTGCGCGATTACATATGACATATTATGTATTTAAATAAATATTTTTTTTTGTAAAAAAAATATTTCTTTTTTTAATTTATTATCTTATTACAATAAATTACATCTTATTTCTTTTTTCAATAGTATGTATTTTATTTTTATAGAGTATATTAAAATAACATCAGACTAGAAAGAATTTTTTTTTTATGTTTGAAAGTTGTACATTTTATTTTATGAGCGTGCTTAGAATTTAAGGAAATTTTTCTTTTAAAAATATGCTTGGCTCAACTACACTTTTGAAAATACTTAAGCTCACTGAAGAAACCTGTGCATGCACGATTTTATATAATATGCTTGCAAGAAATATAAAATAAAATTACTATAATAAATATAATAAACTATTTATCATATTCTTTTTTTTTCATATTTTTAATTCTTTTCAAAAGTAACTAAATTGTGACCAAGGGAGAAAAACTTTCAAGAAAGACAAAAAAAAAATAATATTGGAAATGTTTGAGAAAAAAGATCATGTATGATTTAGTAAAAATCTCAAAGGCACTTAATTTGTTGCATCATTAATAAAAATCGGTAAGGCATCCTTTTTTTTATTTTCACAATCTAACATTAGTAAGTTTTTTTTATGAAGTATGTAATTTCTTTAGCAATTAATGAATACTACGGCGATGTGTTGGACTTTGAATCAACATAAGGATGAAAAAGTTTTAACTGTTCGCTAGAACCTTCTGCTACAAATACGTAACTGTGCTTAAAATTCACGAACTGAAGAACATATAAAAAATTCAATTCCAATAAAATACACTTTTAGTTTTCTCTTATTTATGCAAGAGTAATATAAAAACAGCAAAAACGCAATTTTCATTTAATGTTTTTCTCTGGTACAATAATAGTATTTGCTGCATTGTACGACGCGTTTAGTTTAATGTTTGTAACAATTCATACGAATTAAGCTGTTAATGAAAAAAATAGTTATTCTAGAATATCCTAGTGAAACAAAACGAAATAATCTACAAAATCAGAAGCAATATTACTTTACTTATGAAGGATTTTACAAAATGAAAGTGAGAGGATGCAAAATGGCATCGAACTTAAAAAGGAATTATTACGCATATCAGAAGGAAGATTATAGGACATGGATAACGAAGCATGAAAATATTCTCATTACTCATATAAATAACTCGTAAATTCTGTACGAGAAAGTAAAGGCTTGGAGAATATTAGGTTGCTATAACATTAAAATTAATTAATGAACTGAAGTGAAAGTAAATAAGAATTCAATGTGCCCCATGTGTTCCTAATGTTAAATATTCTGTGCACAATATCAATCCCCTAGGTACTTCCTAACAAAAATAAAGTTCAATAATTTAACTACCCACTGTTAGAAATAATAAATCGTATATATATATATATATAAAATTAACTTTTTTAAAAAAAAAAGCTTATTATGTTTGTCCACCCTCCCCCCATTTGGTGTTTTATATCCTGTTCCAAAAGATACAGCATTTGAAAACTGTGTCTTATTTTTCTACTTAGTCTTTAACATCTCTGCAATAAGTTGAATCATCCCTTTCTTTCTGCTTTTTATTCAATTACTTCAAAATCATATATCAAATCATAATTTTGGATATTGAGCACAAATTCACTATATTTTTTTTTAAATCTATCATCAAATATTTTCGAAATGAACTTATATACGCTTTCTCAAAGAAATGTTTCCATATATCCTTTAGCAACAGCATGTAAAACTATATATTATTGATACAATAACACATTAAATTTCATTATATATATATATATATATATATATATATATATATTTGTAGAATTTAAAAGGAAAAAACAAAAAAGCAAACAACAAATAAAAGCAAAATTTATTTTGGTTATCTCATTTCAGAGACGAAGTGCTTACATTTAAAGTGAATAATTTAATAAACAATTAATATTAAATAAACATCATTGAAGATATCATCTATGAAAGACAGAGCCACAATTGTTCGGTTTATTACAACAGAGATATAACTAAGGGATTTTAGTTAGTACTATTTATTTTTAAACAATCTTAAGGATCAATTGAAATTATGACATGTACCATGTAACGCGGTTGAAAGTTCGTGTTTTCTGAACGTAAATAATCTTACTTTTGTTGAAATGCATCTTTGAGGTAGAATTAGTGCTTTTTCTCCATAGATTTGTATTATTCTTGGGAATGGAATATAGAGTTGATTCCTTAAAATTGAAATCATTTTAAAACTATGCAATAATTGTCTAAATTCACGTTTGGGAATCACTGTCAATTGAAAATAACAAAGAACTGTTAAGAATTTTTTTAAAAAAAATCCACATTATACTATGCGGGATCTTCAAAATCTAGGTTAATTAGATACGCAACCCCGTCTAGTTAATTACATATTATTCCACATGATAATCACTTATGGTATCAAAACTAAAACTTACAATTGACTTTGCTCTTATTATTTCATTTTATATCCTAGCTCCTTGAAGTAATTCTCCACCTCATGATGAGGCATGCGTCGTATTTTTTAAGACATGCCAGTTATCTTAATGTAAACTTTTGTAGATGAGATATATATATCATTGTGATAATAAAAAGCGGACAGGAAAATAATTTTATTTATCCGAACGGAAAATTAAGTTTGATATTATTAGTAAACAAAATATACCAGACCTACATGATGGCTTGTGTATAGATTAGATGTTTGTTTACGAGTTCCAAAATATCATCAATCATATTTCAGCTCCTTTTTTTTCAAAATGAAATTCGCGTATTATTTTTCGGCTATGCAAAATAACGTAATAACTCAGCATATAATGCAGTTAAAAATATAATTACGAAACATATTTCAAAACGTGAAGAAGGCTTGTGTCTTAAACTTAACGAATGAGGCTCAGTGTTGTATAAAATGAGCGAAATAACTGAATTTATAACTTAATTATCCAGCAACACATTTCATCGTTTGGAAAAGAATGAAATGAAACAGAATGACCTTAAGACTACTTAGATACCGTTTGGGGAAACAGCATAAGGAATATTATATTTGACATAAAATTAAAGTACTCGATGGAAATTTATTAAAAATTTATTAGTTTTCAAAATCTACCATTCAGTTGTAATACTTATGTACGCACTTTGACAAGCGAATTGTCGCCCTCTGCTATTTCTGACGTGCTGGAGCAGTTGTTCTTCCTATATAGGGATAAATTACCATACTTGTCGTTTGAGTTGGTCCTCTAAGGGTATAAAAAATTTCTTTTATAGCATCGCAGTAATCTTCAACCGAATAACAAGATGTAATGTTCGTTGTAATAAAGTATCAGAGTAAATCCATTTAAAGTTATAATTGAAAATAAGATACTACAGGTTTTTTTTTACTACAAAGCAATTTTATGTTTTGTTTCTTAAACGTGCTTTTCAAATAGAATGTTCCCAACCCTGATTATTATTAACTGACCTTGATAATTGATTTAGTTAACAGCGCATTAGAATTATACAATAGCCTCCAGTATACTTCTCTGGTATATGTGTATATATGATGTTAATTACATTAATCAGTTAACTATTCAGGTTACATAAGGTATAAACCACTGCAGGGTAAGACCGAACATAAGATTATCTCAGTTTCAGATACAATTACTCTCATGGATTTTATCCTATGTTTTAAATTAAAGAAAAAAACTTAGTAGATCCTATCCGTTGTTTCTCCAAAGTTATATTGATTTAACATTTTTTGCCAAAATTCATTATTTGAAATTCTGAAAGATCTTTGCTGTTTCCGGAAAATGACTGTGATTTAAGGATAAGGTTACAGAAAATTAGACTCAAAATGTGTTTAGATAAATCAAGTCATTTAATAGAATTTCATTCTTAAGCTTATTCGAGTTATTTATAATGGTGTTAAAAATTAAGATACAAACATTTGTTGGAATAATAATAATTTTTAAATTATATATAATGTAGCGTAGTTCGGTAATCGTGGACTTCATGCAAAAAAAAAAAACAGTTCTTCCAGAGCGATGCAATTTATAATCAAGAACAATCCATAAAATACAGGATATAAAGGTGTAAAAGTCACACAATAAGTTCCAGAAGGTTTTCAAATCTTCTAAAGTGCTCAGACACAACTATCAATGACTAAAAATACAGGTACGTATCGTTAAATATTATCTACAAGCAACCTCTCGGTCGCAGGCAAGTGAACACTTGAATAGCTGAAATTGTACTAATTCAGTTTTAGCAAGTGACTGCTATTTATAGTCAGTGTTGCTACTTTAATGCTCTTACGTCATGAGAGATGGCATTATAGACTTTTTCAGTAATTTCGAGAAACACTCATATGAGCGCCAAAATGATGTACACTTGTCAGTATCTATCATTATAATGTAACAGACAACGTTGAGTGCGAGTTTTACAGCTTTTATCATGAAATAAATGTAACAGAAGGTAATTAACTTGTTAAACTTGCAGATTTAAATTATTTATACTCTTTTAAGATAAAATTAAGCGTTAACTACGCAAAGTTCGTAATAATATGTAAGTACATTCCAACTTTTTGGCCACATTCAGATTCTAGAAGTTTTCTGTTGTTTATAAACTGTTTTCAATAATTTTGTAAAACATAACTGATATATAATTACATTTAATTGTTTGTATCACTTTTCAAACCTGGGTTCTTCAACAAATGAATTTTATTTTCAAAAATATAATACAAACATTTGAGAGAAAACTTTCGCTTACATAATTTTTAAGCATTATACACGGGTTAACATAATTACAGAAAAATCACAAAAATAGTTTGCCTAAAACTAAGCTAATCTGAATGAAACTTGAATATGTTGGTAAGTAAAAGGAGGTGAGGAATATTACATTATGCAAAATAGTAGAAATGCAGTCAGAATACGTCATTTGCGAGGATTTTAAAAATGAATGTCTCAGAGCAGGGCGGCAATGGTAGCTGCATTTCTGAAATTAAAAGTCTGGTATGGCTTCAAAAATCATTTGACCTAAGAACTGTGATGGCAAGCTATTGGGAAACCAGAGGCAGGACAAAGTCAGGTAGAAGTGGCTAGATGGAGGAGGCTCAGCCAAAGACCGCTATACGCTACCAAGAGTGCCAATGACCGATTTTTGATATGCGCACGAAAGAATAGAATCGCAACCCCAGATACACTCCGATCCTCTCTCGCTACAAGCTCCGAAAGAGTGGTATCAAGGTCATGCATCGAAGGCTTTACGAACGTGGTCTATATGCGAGGCAACCAGCCATTTGCGTTCCACTCACGTCACACCTTAGGCGGAAACCAGTGGCCGCCGTACACCCCCGCATTGTGGAGGCGGGGGACCCCAGGTTCAAGGGGCCCAAAACCTGACCTTGCAGGGGAGCCCAAATGTTCTCCGTTACGCCATTGGTGGGAACGTTTACATTAGACATATCACATGTCCACTGGATGCGTTATCAGCGAAGATCTTCTCTCATTACGGATGAGTACATGTTTAGCTTAGAGAGCGATATAGTAGGCGTATTTTAACTTGGAGATAACCTGGAATTCGTTTTGATGCAGGACACATCCGTGGAAGAGATGCATATGGATCAGGCAGTGTCTGTGCTTGGGGTGGTATCTCTTTCGGAGGACGCACAGACCTCCATGTCTTTATCTTTGGGAATTTTAATGTTCACACACCTATAGAGAGGAATTCTTGGAGGCTTGTGTTCACCTTTATACCTGGAAAATAGGTGATGCTTTCGTGCTACAGGATGATAATGCGAGGCCACAAAGAGCTCGCATCACGGATGCTCATCTTGAGTATGAAACAATTAAGCGCGTGCAGTGACAGCTCTATCACCAGGCCTTCACCTTATCGTTTATGTTTGGGACGATCTAGGGCAGTGTGTAGCTGCTTTCATTCCGCCTCCTAGAACCCTAAACGCACTTTCAACTGCCTTGGAAGAGCAATGCCTCATACTTCCTGAAGAATTATTAGACAGCATAATTGAGAGCATCACACATTGCTGAATATGCATGTGCCCAAATTAAAAGTACTTTTTCTATATCAAATTGGCCCCTCCGATTTGTCCACTGCTTACATATGATAATTTCTATAACATCATTGTCTGGTGATTTCTTTTTATACATTCCTTGTGTGTGTTGCATAATGTGAATAAGTTTCATTAAATTCAACGCATAACGTTCATTTTATTTTTGAGTTATTGCAATTATTTTTTAATTTGCATCAAAATTTAAATATTTTATTTATATATTAATGAATTTGTTTCATACAGTAGTAAGAAAATAGGAATCTCTTAGAAGAACAATGTTTACTACACCATTTGACTTGTTTCACGAAATATTTAGAAATCCTCTCTGCCTAACTATTCGTATATTCTATTGCATTGAACTTATCTAGCTTACACAAAATGGGAAAATGGGAAAAAGTGGGATCTACACTAATCTATGGGAATACTAAATCTATGGGGGAAAATATGTTTGAAAATTGCATGTTCCTTAAAATCTTAGAAATCTTTCATGAATAAATATTTTTGAAATTAGATTAAATGTATTGCTTAAATTATATTATTTTAACAAGTTTTACTAGAACTCCATACAATTTTGCTGAAACAATCTACACTTCAAAAATCGTTCTATAATGCAAAATGTAAAGTTTTCCAGTATATATAGACATAGACAAATCAATGATAAAAAATGACAAGGAGCGGTACATTCCGATTAATATTTTATTTACATTCGCATATCTCTTCAATTTAAATCTATGTAGTCTGACACTCAAAAAGTCCTACATATTGAAGATAAGACACCTAAATATCTCAATCACACTGTTTATTTGACACTTGAGTGAATGACATACTTAAACAGGAAGACATAATTCTACGATGAACCAATTTTGAATAAAATCTCTTCTTTCTAAGTGTATGCGTTTGTTATTTGTTTCAACCACGTGTTTTTTTCGCTATACAAATGCAAAGATAATACGAAAATAAAGAGATTGATGAATATAATTGAACATTAAGTAAGTTCAAGAATGTGAATAAACTTCGATTTGTGGTTGATAAACATACGTAAATTCAATTAAGGAGATAAGAGTGTTATTTTTAAATTAATGAATATTTATCACTTTTATGAGAAAATATAAGACATTTTTAAACAAAATAATTAAAATTTTTAAAGGCATTTCTTAGATTTTACTAGCTTTAAAAGAACAAATTAGTTACTTGCAGGGAATACATTTCAAGAGGTGAAATTTTTTTTTAAACCGTGACATAACTAAACAGATATTCCTAAGAAAAACATTAGATTCGTAACAAGATTACTTACTCTGATATTAATGGATTTAAGAGCATCAATTAAATTTAATTTAAATTCAATTTTATACTATACAATTATTTTTAGTAAGAAAGTGAATCCTAGAATTTGGACAAAGCTATTATGCAATGCATTAAAGCTTTGTTTTATATCGCATTTCAGATTACATATTCTGAAAGAAAAACCTTATAATTTTTATTCACAATGCATATAGATAGACAAATCAGTGACAAAATATGACAGATATATGGGTATGCAGTGACATAATATGATTTATTTAGAGGAGCAATACTATGTTTCTGAGCATTCGAATGAAAACCAGGAAAGGTTTCATCAAAATAAAATCGATTTTAGCTTAGATTCTTTACAATAATAATGAACAGGATCATCTGCCTTCTAAGCAAATTACAAAAAGTTTTATTAAAATATTTAGAACTTTTAACCTATTGATTTTCGATGATTAAATAATATGAAAACTTCAAAATTTTGACTTGAATTGTCGTTATGATAATTGAAGGTAGAATCTTTTATATAATCATGATATTGTTTTAATTTGATTATCCATTAAAATAAACAAAGCCGAATGAATTTAAAGTTATAACCCATTGTGAGGCATTTTTGCTATTACAAGGATATAATAATGCATGAATAAGTGTTTAATAAGTGACATATGTTCAAAACTTACGTTTCAAAAAATTTCGATCTTTTGTAAATTAGCATCATTATTGTCATCCATGGGACGACAACCAAGGATGAGCCAAGGCCTTCTGAAATGGATGTTTCCTACCACCTTTACTTGCATCCAAACTCTCCACCAATTCTTAGTTTAAAGGACCAAACAATTCTTTTCTTCTACATTTATCCAACGAATTAGAAACCTTTCTCTTCTTCTAGCGTTACATAATCTAACTAAGAAAAATTTCCTTTTAAAATGTTAGTCTCTCTCTCTCTCTTTCTACGGATACATACCCAGTCCAATTGAAGCGGTATACTTTAACCTTTTCGTGGGCCTTGGAAATATTACTTCCCATCTACATGATCTTACAAAATGCACCTGAAGCAGAAGACCGATTATAATATATTGGCCTTGCAATTATAACAATTGGAAGACTAATTACCTCTTCAACTTTCTGCTACTGCACATAATCCAGTAAATATGGCATCTGTAAATCAGTGAGTGAGTGAGTGAGTGAGTGAATATTAATGTCGCACTGTTTAGCTACACGAGGGCTTTTGGCGACGATCCGCGTAATTTTGAACCATGGTCAAGAAACGTGGACGACCCTTGAGTTGGCACTCCCTTCTCCTAACTACCACACCACACCAAAGGGATGACGTTTGAGCTCTCGATAGATTTAGCGTGCATTGCTCCCCTACAGGGTGGGTCTGCAGTGGTACTGGGATAGAACTCATGACACGCTAACCACGATCCGATGCCTAGACCACTTGGCTACCGCGGCCACATCTGTAAATCAGACAAATAAAAGATAGCTCTAAAGAAGTACCTAGTTTAAAAGCTGCCGCAGTATTATGATGTCATGGGAGGAGTTGATCGCTTCGATCAAAGAAAAGAAAGATACCAAATAGGAAGAATAACTGTAAAATGGTAGCATCGTATCTTATTTTCTGATTGACCTTTCCATCATAAATAGTTTCATACTGTGGCAAGTGAACAAAAGAAACAGAAGTTTAGACCAGCTAACATTTCGTATAGCATTCCCTCGTCAGTTAATAGACGGATAGAAAGGAAAGGACGTCCTGCTGGCTTCCAAGGAAAGAAGTGTGAAGTTCCGGATGATGAGCGATTAGTCAGTGTGGGAAATCATATGCCAAAGATAGTATCCAACTATATACGATGTAAGAAATGTTGCAGAAAGGGACAAGAAAAAAGAAATTTTCTTTCTGATGGTTAATGGTTTATTGGGAAGTATTCCTCACACCTCTTAAGTTTAAATGCAAACATAAAATTTGGCAAAATAAAATATATTTCCTTAAATGATATTGTTTAATTGTTAATAAAATACAAAAACTGTGAGAAGTTCAAAAGATGAATAAATGGCCCACGAAAGGGTTAATGTAATTTGGATTGATGGTGAAAAAAACCCATACAATAGGCTACGAATTTCATAATTTTGAACTATAAATAATAAAGTAATAATGAAGTTACCTAAAAAGGTTCTAAAATTTCTACATCATGCAAACAAAAGAGCCCAGTTTAACTTAAAAACACCCTATTTTTCAAAAACATGGTTTTACATTTTTTTTTAAACTGGTCTCAACAGGGAAGATGGCTATTACCAAACATTCGACGTTAACAATTGGTTTAATATACACAAGTAAATGTGATGGTTTTAAAATACAAACATACACTACAGAAGTCTTCATGTATGGAAACAGAGGCGGATTTAGCGGGTGGCGGACCTGGCGACCGCCAGGGGCCCCCAGCTCTAGAGGGGCCCAAGCTTGATGGATTCCACTTATAAGTTCAACGTGCACAAAAAAATAATCTTGAACCGATATTGCAACCCCGATATTTCCTCGTTTTTGAGTCGTGTAGCAGCTCTAGCCTTTTTTTCTTGTATATCTGTATTGTTGCAATCTGTACAAACTTTTCACATGCATTTTTTTTTGCCCAAATTGTATTTAAAGCAAATGAATGCTATTTAAATCAAGCAAGTTCGTTTTCAGTTTACAGGCGTGCTTGACTACTCTCGGGTACATTTTACAATGATTGAAAAAAAATCCGAACACCAAGTAAAAAATATTGTCGACTAATAAAACTTCGGCAATACAAATCGGTAATAGGCTACCTATACAAATGTATAGGTAGCATGTTTAATAGATTAAAGTTTCAAGATCATAGGTTCATTTAAGCGAGAGTAGAGCCATGTCAAATGTGAAATAAGGATACATTAAAAACTGGTATAACCGCCACAATTTTAAATGCAAGCATGCAAACGTGCATGCCTCGTGTCGTAGTGGTACCGGATATAAGTATGTGGGATAGAATTGCATGCTTGTTGTTCTTGGTCGGTCATTATAAGGTTGTTTAATTCTGGTTGTGGATGGAAGCTGACATTGCGTTCGATGATGTCCCATTCCTGATCGATTGAAAAAGGATTTAGTGATCTAGCAGGCCAACTCAACACGTCGTTACTCTATAGAGCCTGTTGAACTACAACAGGGATGAGGGAGCACGATATCCTGTTGGAAAATACCTCTTGAATGATGTTTATAAATCGCAGTGCAACAGTTTGTATCACCAGACTGGCGTACTAGTTTGCAGTCGGGGGGGTGTGAATTAACCTCGAGAGTGTTCCCATCAATCAAAGAAAATTGCACACTCCCGACCATAACTATTGGTGAAAGCCCAGTGTATTAAAAAGAAAGCTACACAAAAATTAAAGGAAATCTACAAAGACGATATTGAATCATTTAATTTTGACTATATGAACTGTGGATCAAGAAAGAAAAGAAAGATATAATGAAAACCACTACTAGAAATTTATCGAGTTGCAAGAGAAATCCTAATGTAGAAATACTTTTGAAAATATTTTTAACTATACCGTTATTGAATGCATCAGGCGAAAGATCTTTTTCAGTTTTAAAACGTGTTAAAACAATTTAAGAAATACTATGGGAGAAAAGACAAATTGAACAACATGACCATATTATATACAGAACAAAATGTTTTGGACAAAATAGATATGGCAAAAATAATTGATGAATTTGCCAAAGAGAAATCAATTTGTATAGCAAAACTGTTAGCTCTTTAGTAAGGTTTTATTTTTTTATATACAGTTAAGATTTTTCTTTAACCGTTGAATTTTATTATTAGCAATACATTTTATTTTGAGAATTTAAAGTAAGCGGCTCTTTTCACTATTTTAGTTTTTCGACTCTTGAGCACATGAGCCTCAAACCTTTTACTGCCAGGGGCCTCCAACTACCTCAATCCGCCTCTGTATGGAAATGTTCCACATTTCTGGTATGAAATTTTTAATATTTTATTGATTTTAAATGTCATTATCTCTCGTAAATAAATAATCTCTTTCATTTTAGAATCGGTATAATGCCTTCTTTTTCAATTGAACAATGATCTTATAAATTAATTTATACATTTCTACTGTAAGAATTTTTGATGAAATTTCACTCCAAACAAAAAAACAATAGAAATAGAAACGAGGGAAAAAATAAAGAAGTTTTCAAGAATTTTTTAAAACTTTGGTAACAAATTTTAATAACGATCCCGAATAGTGAAGTTAGAAAGTCCTCCAAGAGGCTTTACACCATCATCAAATCAGTAAAAGTCAGAAATGGTGAAACAGTTCATTTTGGAGGATTTTAAAATGCAAGCTAATTACCGAGTGAAAAGTTCAAATGTAATAATATTTCACACAAAAAAAAATTGGAATTGCAGTAGTTGTTTCTCTCTTCTTTTTCACACAAAAGCACAGCCATTCTTTTAAAGAATACTTCGTAGCCATTTTTATAAGAAATTGTGGAAAAAAAGCATAATTATTGATAGAGTATGTTTGAAGTTCCGTTATTAAGTCTCATCCGAGAGCATTGTGAGAGGGAAAACGTGACTTGAAACAAAAATTTTATGCATAATTTTCATCAGATGCACATAGTTTTTGAGATTTTCAGTACTTATATAAAGGATTTTATCGCTTGAGTTTTCTTTTTTCCCGATCAGCCTATTAAGTTAAAAATTATTCTTGTTAGAAACTTGAATTAAAGATTATAAGCAATGGCTTTTTGCTGCTTTTATGTAGAAAAAACCCCTAAAAATAAATGTATCACATGATTTCCCTTCTCCTCCATTTTTATAAGCTACTTCAGAATATTTGCAGTGTTAATTTCAAGAAATAAATGATTTTGTTATTACAGATTTGAGTTTCTTACACTTAAAATCTATGAATCACTGTATTATTATATTTTAAATTTAATATTGGATAAATGATAATGTTTTTCTCATAAAATAGGATTCAGCATTTAATAGAGAAAAATGCATGTTACATTATTTAGAAGTTTTAAATGCTTCTAATCCCTGTCACAGAAATGAAAATATTACTCAGAATTTATTAACAGTTTTTGTTTGTAGAGTTAAGAATTTTACCAACCATTTTTTAATTCTTTTTCATCACCATATAAGATAAAAATAAGAAATATTTATTACACATATCATGTGTATTTTTAACTAAGATGTATTTCACTTTACTCACATACAAATATAACAAATACTTTTATATCATATAATACATGCCAGCAAATGGTACACGCAGCTTAAACAATTATAGGAATTTGCACATAACGAGGCAGAAGGGCTGGAAAATAAGTGATTTGTATATTTTCCAAACAATAATAAGCACTGCTCGTTTTATATACATGTAACGCAGTTGTGCTTATTATTTTTTTAAAGAAAATTGCTTAAATATTAAGATCTACAAAAAAAATTTTATTTCATAGACAGTTGTATTTTGTGATATATGATGCATTTAAAAAAAATTCAAAACATCTACAATTTTCCGTGAACTACACGGGGCTAAGTAAATAAGCCGAGAGCACATTACAAAAAAAAATTAAAGAGAAAATTTTTAAAAGCTACGAAAATTATTTACAATACATTTACAAAAAATATTCAAAAGCTTTTTGTTGGAAACAAACATCTGGAAATCAATGAACAGTAATGGTTTTAAGTGCCAATTTTTGAGTCTTTCTTTCACTGTAAAGTTTGAACACTCAGAAGAAGCACATGATCAATATTTTTCTCTCCACCAACATTACAGTCCCAGGAAGTTGACGGACTCAAATAACTTTTGATACTACCAAGAAATTGAAATTTTATTTTGTAATTGACCTAAGAAAACTTAATATTTTTCTTACAAATTAAGTAATGAGCAGAAGCTGAAAAACAGATTTTGCTATTTGGTTTTCAATATATTCTATGTACATTCAAAAGCAATTGGTTGATTCAGATAATTGTCTTTTTGAAAATAAAATAAAATCTTTTATAAAAAATGCAGAAAATTCACATTTTACTGAAAACCAAAGGAAACAGCTTCTTAACGAATCTTTTCTATACGAAATAGAACTTGAAGAAAGAGTAAAGATAATATATATTTTTAGAATTAAACACAAATTTCGTTTTTTTTCCTTCTTTTTTTTTTGCAATTAACAAAATTAAGCTATTCTTCCTAAAAGTTAATTTTCTCAAAACAATCTTGAAATTCTAAGAAGTATTCTAGTTTATTTATTGCGTCATTAAAATAATTGCTTCGAAGTTTATAAATAAGATTAGTTTGGTAGAAGAGAGAGCAATACGCGTTAAATGATTCGTAGAGCTTAATTGCATTAAATGTTGTACGCCAATAAATTCCAGTTTCCATAAAAGTTAATACCTTTGGAAATGCAATATAAAATTTTGAATTATAAAGAACAGATCTTGCTCTTTAATTTTAAAAAAAAGAGGGATTTCTAAAACTATTCGAGTACGTTTCAAAGTAAATAATGTATTATGAAATGTTTTTTTTTCTTAAGATTATATACAGCATTCCAAACTTATAAGCAATTTAAAGATAACGCATGCATGTTTATCAGCTGATTATAATAGTTTTCTTTAAATCAACCAAGTATAAAAATGCATTTTTTCAACTATACCGAAGAGAAAATATTTCTTTTACGATGCAACAATTTCCAACTGCTAAAATACCTATGCATTTTCTTCTCTTGTTTCACATTTCGCAATTTTCTGGAATGCAACTCGTGCAATGTCATTCTGTAATTAGCTACGTATTTTTAAAGGAAAATGTTTCCACAGAATGATCTAAAAAACAATGACTCGTAATTTTCGGCATATTTTCTTTGATAATGCGGTTGTTTATTTATTTCAGGAGAGCGTAATTGTGTTTCCTCAGAAATATAATTTCCTAAAATATGAAATTTTTGGAACTAAAGAATGTTTAGCTATCTCTGCACGAATCTTGAAACAATAAGGACTAGTAATTTATAACATTACATGGAAAATAGGCTTTTACTATAATAATCGATGCATTTAAATTTTATAATTAACATCGATTATTTATATAAATAAAAGCATTTAAAGTAGTTATCTAAGCTTGGAACAATTATTTTTTTTTAAAAAAAAAGCGAATAAATTAATATTTTTTTCATATATTTAGTGTTAATTGAATTATGATATATGTAAGTATAAAATTGATTTAAAAATATTTTTATACAAAAAAAATTATTTAAAATCAATTTTTTGCACACAAAAAATGGAGAAAGAATGGAATATTTTTTAAATATTTTTCTTTATTAAAAATTTTTTCTATAATAGTAGTATTTTGATATATATATAGCTAATACTTCTATACGTGGTCTTAATTAATATTTGGAAAATTTATATTATTTATAGATTTATGATATTTGTAGACGAAATAACCGTTGTTTTTTGTTTTAAATTTCCCTACTCTGATTTATTAAAATATAAATAAATCCACACCCAAACTATATATTCTTAAAAACTTTATTCAGCTTCTCTGTAGTAATCTTAGGTATATGTAGGAAAAATATTATTGTTATAGAAGCGCTTTTTCGTGATTTAGAAAAATGTGCCATTCTTCCTTCATTTTTTTACCAAAAAATTGTATTTAAATACATGTAATGGTAATAACGTACATAAAAACCAATATTTTATGTATATTATATCCCAGCTGATACTAAATATTAAAAGAAATTATCAATTTATACACTTTTCCAAAATCACAGTTTCGAATAAAATCAATCGCATTAAATTTTGAATTATGTCGATGTATTTATTTCTGCTATGTAGAGTACAATTTTTTTCTAGTTTATATGGTAATATAGCAATTGATGCTAGAAATCGTCAACCAATTTAGGACCTACGTGTAAAAGTAAAACAGAGAAATCCGATATTGAAAAAAAAGATCAACATTTTTTAATACTTTATTCTTAGTTTTTTTATTTACTTTTTTATTAAGGTTAAAATGAGCTTAAATATTTCTTTTAAAATACACTTAAAAATGTCGGAAACAGAAAACTATATTCAAATATATCAACAAACCAACAACTCACACACATGCCAAGAGTCATGTAATTTCGTTACTAAGGTAAAATCAAATCATGAAAACTTTTAGTTGTATTTTTACAGTTTTTATTATTGAAAAAAAAATGAATAACAAGAATATTTTTCAAAATTTCAATGTTGTTTTTGCGAGAATTTGAATTACTTTCCTTTATTATAATAATCTCTCAAACAATTTTCCAAATCAAAGAATTTACTTTTAAGACACTCAAGATTTTTAAATATTATATATTGACATATAAAATCTCACAATTGAGAATATCGAAATTTTGTAAATTCAATTATAGGCTTCTAGAACATCTAGAATATTCTAGAATATAATCCTAGGTACTTCAAAGATTTTTTTTTAAGAAAATTTTCAAAATTAATTTTTAATTGGGCAAATAGAATTATTATGAAGCCAATAATCTCAAAGCATAATGTCCATCCTTTAATGAAAAAAATTACATAAAATAACTTTAACACATTTCATTAGAATTTCCTTTTGTGATTTTTATAATAAATAGTTTATACACAACACATTCACAAAATAAATAACGTCAATGGGAATAAAAGAATTCCCTATAATTTGCATTTTAAAATCGTAAAAGATTCTCCAACCAAAATGTATATTCAAGTTCTGATTTCACTAAAAGTTTGTCATGTAAGGGCTGATTCCCTTTAAATTTCTCAGGGATCGAAAATTTCACGATGGTGTAGTGTAGAATTCAGGAAGTCAGGTACTCGCTCCAAGCGTCGAAATTGTTTTTTAATAATAATTAAAATTACAATGCTTTTATAATCCTTGTATTGCTTTGAAGATAAAAGTTTATAAATACATCAATCAACGTCTAGCTAATTTAAAATAACATTACATTAGATGGCATATTTAATTTGTTGAAAAAATAGTTCACTTTAGTTTCTGCTAAGTTGTAATTCATAAAACAAGTTCTGAATTAAATTTTCGTATTTTTCAGAAGTGAAAAATATGAAAAGAAGGATTAATATGAATATGAAAAATATGATTTCATTGGTCTTACAAAACATTGTGATAATAATCTTAATATACAATAGAACATGTTTTTTGCTGTCCTTTTTATGCGATTTTATTTTTGTGCTAACTTGTTTTATGCGGTGTAGGAATTGCATAGGCTATAGCGCAACTTTAATGTTATCTATCTATGTACATATATACACTTCAAGACGGTCTCTTCATTTGTTATAAACAGTCTTACGAGAATTCATGTTCAGAAATTCTTTCAACGCCCCAGCAACGGCCTGAGCGTGATTGAAGATGAAACTTTCAATGACAGTGACATTATCAATAATTTAATTGATTATAAATGTAACAGAGAGGGTGGTGTCTAGGGGTATGTTGAATGAAAAAGACGTTAAGGTTTAAGGATATTTAATGACATCTGCAGGTTGTTAAACTTGACTAGGCGCACGCTGCTGGGACAAGGTAAGTGTATTCCTTCTCCCGCTTACATCCGGGGTTTACAGAGAGTGTCGCTGGTGTCACCTGAGCGTATACAACATACATATCCTTATTTATAATGCAAAGTAACCGAATTCCTTGAGAGTGGATAAAATGCACGAAGGATTCCAGCTTTCCAACAACTGTGGGGAAAGCATTTTCTTAAAATAAATACGAATTCCGAAAGAAGTTTGATATTCCAAAACATACATATCTGCTCATACATATCTGGTTATCGTGACATTTACAATTTGACCCACAGACCATCATCTCAAAAGCTTATCTCTTACATTATAGTGCCAAAAAAATAAATCAAATGAAATTGTATCAAGTGACGAAAGCGATTTTGAACTAATTCATCTCAGGTAGATGCGTGATTTGTTTTACGATGAGTAATAGTGAATTATGTATGTGCATTTTGAAAACTTCTCTATCTATAAAATGAGAAATGTACTGTTTTAAAAGTGTTTCCATGTGTAATTTAATTATTTATTTTGTTATGGAAGTACTTTCTCATAAATTTCGTAAATAACTGTAGCCTTTTCTATGTAAGACTTTTTTTATGCGGTCCCTTTCCGCCAAATAAAAAAATTCTATAGCGTGTCGACAAAGTTGTTTGTTATATGCAAGTATTTATGAAATGTTCGAATTTTTTTTGTGTAATTTTTTATGTGGTCCCTGTCTACAGCACAAAAAGAGGTTTTTTCTGTATATGGATGAACCAAAATTATTTCTCAAGTTATGCCTATTGTAAATACTAAAGAACAAGGCAGTAGATATTTTATACATCGCAGTTGAATGATACAATAGTTATTGAGGAAGAGTAAAATTAAGCTGGAATTTGTTCCAGAACTTCCTTCAGGTAATTTTCATAATATTTTTATAAAGGTTTTATACAGTAGTTGAATTCTAAGGGCTGTGATTTCCACTTTCTAAAGATAGTATTTAGTAAAGGTATCCCACCACCCTAAAATTGTGAATTTTGCCAAACATTGACAATTTTTTATGATTTTACTTTATGGACCATCTTATTAGCTTTATAAAAATACCAAGTTTATTATTTTCCGTTCCCTAGAACAAAAACTACAAGTGAAAAAATAGATGTTGTTACATTAAGCAAGATTTAATGTCATACTTTAAAACGGTGTTTTACTCGAAATGTGTTTTTTTAATATGTTCAAGTGGGGACACAGTAATTGCTCAAAAAGTTTGGAAAATAATTAACTGAAACTTTTGTGTGTATTCTGTATAATAAGAGAAGTGTTTTAACCTTCAGATTTATCAATCACTGTTTTATAACAAAATTTACAGTCCCTTGTGTGTTAATATAATAACTATTTTCAGCAATTTTATATAATAACTAAGACAAAATGATCTAGGTTTTGTAAAAATTTAAACCTCTTTTATATCTTATCCTTTCAAAAATGAATAACATAGCAACGCATCATAATTCAAAAATTGAAAATTTGTTTATAAACTTTTGGTACAGAATGGGCCGAGTTTATGTTACTTTTTGTAAATTTTTTCCCTTTTTTTCCCATTAATAATTTTTTTTCTCTTCTTATAATTTTAACATTTTTTCTTAAAATGTACTAAACAAAACTGAAAACCACAAAAAAAAACCTCCATATCTCCATTTTCTTTTTTTTTTTAAAAAGTTTTCGCAAGTAGTTGATACCTTAAATGCGATTTTTCTTTTAATTTGAAATTTAAGTTATATATGAAGAAATTCATCAAAGATTTCTCACAATATTATAAACGCGCTAAAAATCTTACAAACTGTAGATAACTAATAACGCAAAATATTTTTATATGAATATAGTTAGCAATTTTTGTAGTATTAATATACACAAACTATAATTGAAGAAATTGATGAAAACTGATTGATTTGGTTTTTATTAACGTCACTATCTAAAGTGGTACAATGGCTATCAGCGATGCACCAAGTAATTTTGAACCTACGTCTGTAAATATTTGAATTATTGGTTGGCTGATTGGAGTTTAATTGCAGGCCAAGTCATAATTATAAATGTCTATATAAATAATTGGCCAAAAGTGCAAAAAACACTTAAAATTATCAAGCAATGTATGTAAGAAGAGTTTATTAAACTATATTAGATGTGATTGATAAAACAAAAGCTAGACATATATTTAAAAATCAATCTCACGCCCTCCAAAACTACTGTGGGTGATTAAAATCAATGAGCTTAAAAATTATATGTTTATAAAAATGAAAATAAGAGCAAATCAAAAATGATTGACTTGACAATTAAAATACAATTGCAATGGTGGAAGGGGGGGGGCTAACCTCCCATCACAAAACATGGCGATGAGTAAAACGAGAATGGAGAATACGTGATCCAGTGGTTTGTTGTTTCATATGCCAACTGATCTCAACTGCTTCAGATTCAGGCCCACGAAATCTAGTGGGTAGATTGGGTAGTTGGTCGTAATGAAGTAATACTTTTATTTTGATTTAAACAATAGTTGTAGAAATATTTAATTTGAATATTTATTTTAATTTTTATTATTTCAAATTCAATTGAATTAAAACACAATTGGTTATAATACTTTTGAGAAATATATATACATCACTAGAAAATAGTCATCTTTTATTGAATGTACTCGCATTTGTGAAATTACTTAGAAATCCATCAAAGAGAATAATAGAATTGAACTAAAAAAAGAATGTTTACTATTAAAATATGATTAAATTAAATGTCTCCAGAATTTTTAATATATTCTTTCTATAATATATTTGAGTGTTTTCACTTTTTTAATGCTTCGTTCTAAAAGAGAACTGGATTAAAATAAACATACAAACGGTCGATGGTTAGAATTATTTTTCGCTTCGGGCTCAAAAGGCTTTTATTTGATTATTACTCGTAGAAAAGTTTTATTTCATTAAGTAATCTTTCCATCCAATTTATCTAATGTAAAATTCTATTTCATTTTAAGTTAAAAATATTTTTATGGATTATTAAAAACATTTTTAGTGATATTAAAGTTTTTAGCTTTAAAAAAGCGTACAAACTACTTTTGAGTTTTAAAAATTTGCGTTTTCTTTAAGTTAAACTCAATTATATTTATTCGAAACTTGTTATAACCTGATATCACGTTAAGAAAGCAATGGAAAAAAACCAATCATCAAAAAGGAGCAATTGACTACAAAATTAATGTCTTTTTTTTTTTTTTTGCAATTCTTTTAACAGCTAGATAAAAATAGTACCACTTTTAATATCTGAGGGAACTATAAATAATGGTATTAATACATCCGTATCACTTAATAATTTAATTTCTGTGAAGTGTTTCCTTAATGTTCTTTCCTTTATAAAACTGGATTCTAAGAGTTAAATAAGTCTAAATGTATCATTTTATAAACTTGTTTTTAAGAGGTTATACCTTAAAAAATAGTGCCTCTGAATGTTGGACGATAAAGATAATCTACTGAACACATACAGAGCATCTATTAAGATGACGTCACGTCAAAAAGCTGTGATTAACGAAGAAAGTCAGAGTACGGAAGCTCAAGTCTATTCGGAGCACCTTTACATGCCCAGAACTGCAAAAGAGAGCGACAGAAAATTCATAAATGGTATAACCCGACAATTGCATTGTCTGCTGGCCCATTTACATTAGACGGTTGACATTCCCAAGCCTATAACTTAATTAACTGGTTGATTGATTGCTTAATAGCGTCAAATTACGAAGCAATACTATAGCTATTGAGAGATGGATTTCATAACTTTGAGGCAGGGTCAAATGAGGAAGACATACCTGGCCTGACTTCAATTTCCAAGATGAACAAGAGTAGAGTTTTGTGTCATCCTTTATCTGGTTCTCCGTTTATCCTGATGTTGTTGTTGTTACCGTGTCCTTCCCGAAGGGAAGAAAATGAAAATTGACAGATCCTGTGAGGCAGGTTTGACTTCTCAACGATAGATGGCGAAACCACCTATCTCCACATCCCCAATTTAGGCATGGAAATAGAGGGGAGGGAAATATTCTCCAGCCCCCTGCACTGGTGGTTTCTGCTACGACCACTGACAAGACTTTCGGACCCACTGATTTAACGAGCACGTATTCGTGTGTACTCTGAGGGTATTTGGTGGCATCGGGCATCGAACCCAGGCTCTCCGGTCTGGAGTGCAATGCTCTAACCACTAGTCTACCCACGACATTTAAAGAGAGTCGTGATTTATCCTGATGACTGACTAATATGATCAAGGTGTCGAAAAACGAAAAAAAGGAAAATATGTAAATTTTAAGTAGACTAACGAGTAAATAAAGGAAGTAAAGTACTATATCAAGACTTTTTCTATTGCTCTCTGTTCAAACTTGAAGCTCAGTTGCCAAGTGGTAGCGAGTCGCGCTTCCACACTACAGGTCCGGGGCTCTATCCTTGGACTGGGCAAAGTCGACTCAGCCTTTCATCCCTTCAGTGGGTGGTTAAATGAGTACCAAGCTTACTTGGGTCTTTGTAACACACTGAGGGTTTCGCTTCAGACTGACCACCTGATCGGGACATCTGCTCGTCGAGCTCAAGGTTACGAATACTGAGATGGACACAGTAGGCATTGGCCCTCAGGGGTTGTTGTGACACTGAGTTTAGTTTATGTTTAAAATTAAGAGCATTGAATATTTTCATTTGATTTACCTCGCACGCTGAAACATGACCTTTATTCGCAATAGAATTTGCAATTTCTAGCCACAGTGAGGTCGACACCTGAGTTGGCACTTCTTCTCCAAACTTCCACACTTCACGTGCACTAACCCCTCTACACGGAAGGTCGCAGGTCTTAAGTGGCTCAAAAGCGCCAGTCATGAGCTTGCGATTATGATCACTTGGCAGAATTGAGTGGTGAAATAGTTTTTATGTTTATTTAAAGAAATATAAGCTAAAACTAAAGCTTACACATGCTTAAGTATATTTAATACACACATTATTCTAATACATTTTTTTAAATTAATAAAAATTTATCTAATATCAAATAGGCTCCCTTCTTTTCCAATACTTAAACGTAAAACGAATATTTGATTATGTAACACACAAAATGAATGATTTCACGTTTACTGAGAGCTTATGAATTTTTAAAGCTCATAAACAGAATAATTGGGGTAATATGTGTTCTAATAGCACAAACTTATATTAATATTGAGATATTTACTGAGAACATGTTTCGTGTCTGGAAATACGTTCCTAGCTTTAGTTCTGTTCTTCATTTTCAGATAAATACTACCTTAATGATGCCAGTGTGGATTTTCCAGGCACAAATACTTTAATAGTGGAAGATGAATGATATCCAGTCTAAAAATAATGATTCATATAGTATAAATTATTTTTTGGTTTGAGAAAAAAATTTAAAAGGGAGGGGGGGGGGTTCATACTTCTATTTGGAAATAATACTCAAAATTATATCATACTGCTAAACACGAATATATTTAAAAATATCACACGCTTAATCTTTAGTTACTTTATTGGTTTCGGTAAATATTTTCTGTTTAAAGCCTAATTGACTATTCTTATTATAAGTAAAGCATTTTCCTTTGAAAATAAATGTTTGAATAGTTCACCAGCACGTGTGAAAAAGATTTGAATAGTCTAAACCTGTTTATCTTTGAGTCCTGTTAGAAAATTGAATTCGTCAAAGAAAAACCAAATTTGCTTGAGGGTTGCGAATGACAGGAAAAACTACTTTTCTGTAAATGCATTTCCAGTTTTCCATTAAAAGATTTGCCAAGAAGAACAAAGAACACATTCCGAATTCTAGAAACAAAGCTACGGACAGAAAAACAAAATTCAAAGCATTTGTATTTGTGGAAAGATTATCGTGTTCCTGGTATTAAAAAAAATATTTGTAATTTTGCACACTGTTTCTTTGTATTAAAATGTATTATTTACTGAGTCCTTTTCTTTTTGAGTATTAGAAAGTAGGATACCAACTCACATATCACATTTTCGTTACTTGAACTTTTTTTTTATTGAGAACATTTATAAACCCCATGCCCCACAAAAAATCCTAAGGGGCTTGCAGAAGTTTTTGTGAATCACACATCACATAGAAATGTTAAAGTCATGAAGGATTACAACACAAACATCCGTGCCCTTTTCGGGATTCGGACCCAGGCCCTACGGCACCGCAGTCAGCGTCACTAACCCCTATACCGGATAGGGGTGCACTATTTGATTGTGCTTCAAAATCATTATGTCCTCTCCAGTAGCATTCATGTTGCTTCGACCAGCGACGTCCATTCAACTTCCAATATACTAATCAGTTTTTCTGAGTGTTGAGTTTTACTTATTATAGAATTATTATGCCTGTTTTTAGTTTTTATGGTTACTGCTAATGAGTGAATTCAGTAAGAAATAACTAGTTTTGAATTAAAATGAAACTAATAACTGTAAAGTTCCGAAAAAGCGTTTAGTATGTGAATGTGTGTGTGAGTTCTTACCTCATATCCCCCCCCATCAAATTTCACTCTTAATTTAAATTTCCTCTTCTTTCTCGAACATGCATGAATGTATGTTTATCTTGTATACAAATTAAATTGAGTATTCTGTTCTTGATTATACGTTCGTTTTACTCTTTTAGGAATGGTATTATTAAAATATTGCAGATAAAATTTCGAAAATATATTTTTTTAATTTCAGCTATACCCATTATTAATTTAACGATGTTTTATACTTGTAGAATAAAAGTTTGTTGTGGAGATTTTACAAGGCGTTGCCGAAATCGTAGAATAAGTTCAGAGAGGTGGTAGTAAGCAACATGAAGACGACAAATCTCCATAGAACATGGAGTTGCAAACTAAGTTTAGTCGGAATAATTCGCAAAAACTGTTATGAAGTGTGTGGTGTAGAATTGAATTAAAAGAGGCAGCGAAGTAAGAAATACATTTATTACACATAAAGCATGCGTATAATAATAACAATGCAATACAGGTGGACATCAGAAATGCAATAAGATTTTTCTGAACGCGTCCGATAATCTTTCGACCTTCGGTGCCGGCGGTACCCATGACCTACACGGCCAGAACTTCTAACGATTCTCGTGACAGTCATTTGTCGTTGCATTTCTCACGTCTAGTTGAGCTGCAGTTTTTGTATTATAAATATGCTTTACCATTAATAAATGTATTTATCCTCCTTTTTCCACTCGCAATCATAACCTTCATAACTTATTTTGGCGAATTACTCCAACTAAACTTGTTTTGCGGCCCCATGCCGCCTACTATCACCCATCTGAATTTTTCGGTCGAATTCGGCAACACCTTGTATATATGTTTTCTCGTTTAAATTAGTCCAAAACCTCAAAAATAAGAAACTAAAAAGCTGTAAAGAAACCCCGGGCTTTTTTTTAAAAAGGTAAAATTTATAAATAATTTAGAAAACTGTGATTAGTACATCAATATGAATTACAAATAAACTTTCAGAGTATTATAGACTGCGTTGGCTGAGTGGTCAAGACAGCAAGCTCGTGGCTGATGTTGTTGAGTCACAGGTTCGAAACGCCACAGAAGACTTTCCGTGTAGAGATGCTGATGCACGTTTCATCAATCAAAGTTCAAAGTTTTCCCATCGACGTGTCATTGAAGTTCAGGGGGAGTGAGTGAACATGGACGTTCTACTATTCAGCTACTGGGGGACTTTTAGCAACATTCTTTGCAATTTTGAACCATGGTCAAATGGCGAGGACCACAGCTGAGGTGGCACGCCCCTCTCTTAACTTCCACACCAATGGGAGGACGTTTGAGCCTCGACAGATTTAACGTTCATCGACCTCTGCACGACTAGTCTTCATCGGTACTACGCTCGAGCTCACGACGCGCCAGCCACGAGCGTTACCGTGAGCACAACGTTTCCGTGGACACCTTTTGGAAGTTCAGAGAGGAGGTTCCAACTTATGTATCATCCTCGTCACTTAACGGTGGATCAAAATTACGAGATACGTTACCAATAGCCTTCGTGTTGCTTCGCAGTCAGACAAAGTAAAAAATTAAAAAAAATTAGAATGTTCTAATTTGATTTTACAATTCAATACTTAAATGAAGCATTTCTAATTAAACCTGATTTGAAGATAAATGTCTTCATTTAGAATAATAATGATATTCAATAAAAGAACATGACTCTCCATTCTATTTTATTATTAATTCAAGTGGTTTTTGTAAAAAAGAAGGCAAAGCAGAACTAAGAATCTTTTTCGAAGCAACTAAATTCTTCAAACAATTCATACGCTAATGGACCAACATTTCACAGTGCTTCTCATATATTTATTTAAATTATAAATTAATGGAACGAAGTGAGTTAATGAATGCTGTGCCTTTTAAAAATTTCATGGGTAAGAAATACTAGTAAACTTTAAATACAAATCATACTTTAGCCGACATTTTTCTCCTACTAGACTTACGTATAATAATTTACCCTTTATAGTAAAAAAAAGATAAGTATGCAAATAGTTTATGCTTATATTAGCTAAAAATTCTTCATTAATACCTTTTTTTCTTCGCTAAGAATCGTCTGTGGTATTTAATTTTGCTCGTTCTCATAAATAACTGTCAATACTATTTTTAACATCCACGGCCGTTTGCTTTGGCTATGCATTTGAAATGTTTACGGATTAATTTATTTCAAATTATTTAAATTATTCTTTTTCACCATTGGATCCATAATTAATACATAAAAACTAAAACTTATTTTTTTTGTATAAATCTTTTGTAAATCCATTTAACTCCCCAGGTTCAGAAATGTTAACATCACCATTTTTACGCTTTCTCTTAATAGTTGATTCTGGATTAGCCTATATTGAAATTTTATATTGCTTTTATGTAAATGCAGTGGTTACAAAACTGTATTACTCTAAGACCATACCAAGTAAAGTTTTATTAGACATGAATTTACCAAAACAAAGTCCGTTGACCAAAAATATGATACCATTCTCATAAAGAGGATAGCAATGGTTTCATTAATGATAGCGAATCATGTTTATATATAACATATAGCTCTTTTAAATACACATTACACTGGTTAAAAAATTTGTAAGATTCCGCAAGATTTCTTAAACGTGCATATATCTTGGAGTGTATATCAAGATTAAGGTGGATTTTTTAATATTCCTTGAATCTTAGGATTTATATCAAAGAGCGTGGTGTAAATCCGTAAACGGCTTGTTCATTATACATGTGTTGACGAATTTGACCAACAAATTCAGAGGGGTCATATTAGGCAGTATGGGGACCACCAATCACCAGATAACATATGGTTGCTAAACACGTTTAGTCGGATTTCTTCGCAAAAACGGTTCTGAAGAGTGTAATGTCGAGTGGAATAAGAAAGCCCAATAAAAGGTAACGCATGACAGGTAAAAGCATGCTTACACCGCTCGATGTCAGAAATGCTCCGACAAAAATTGTTACATGAACTGTTCGAAATTGTGGTCTTGCAGGTCACAGCACAATGGCACCAACGAAGGAAGCATTGCCGGACCGTTTAAAACAAATCCGGTGTGTTGGCGATGTCACCTGAAGCGATTGGGATCCATGGCGTGAGATTCTCCACTATACAAGGCGGCGTCTCATACAGATTTCAAGTGTCCCCAAAACAAGAAGACAAAGGAATAGAGGTCCGGGAAGCGTGGAGACCAAGCAATAGGTTCACCATCGCATCCCAGTATGGAGATGTTTATGCACCGCAATCGAAAAACGATCTGGTGCACCACCTTGAGAGAACTACACGTACTGGTACGATGTAGCTGGTACTTCTTGTAGCAACTTCGGGAGGACACGTTGTAGAAAGCAAGATATTCTGCGCTATGGAAGCATTCAGGCAGTATATGCATATCCCTGCATTCGTTTGGTTATACCCTCGTCTTGCTCATCGTCCTCCCGACGCGCAATTATTGCGATTATTCGCAACTAAGTGTGGTTTGCGACCACCTGTCCTATGGTGATTTGTTGTTCCCATGCTGCCTACTATAATCCCTCTGAAATTGTCGGTCTAATTCGTTAACACTGTACATGACTAACCATTAATATACGCATGACATTACTAAAATATTAAGGAAACATATATTTTCTTTGTTACAAGTCTTTGGTACTTCACCCAGTTCAGAAATTCGCTTAAGCCCATCCACGAAAATTATATGTAAATTTAAATAAACTAAGCTTAATACTCATTCGAATCATTCATTACTTCGAATTCCACTAAAATTAATAGATTTAAAGAAATTGAGGTATATTACATACATCATAATATCTTAGCAATTGACAAGTTCTCCTTAAAAAATTCTTAATCTAATTATAAAATATCCATGAGAGATTCCAACAGGAATATGATTAAACTTTAAAAATAACATAAGATATGTGTCTATATGCTACTTTCATCCAAAAATCGTAAATTAGATTTTAAATTCATTTTCCTCTGATGATGATATGGTGGGGTTATATTGCATGAAGCTGCAAAATGCTTTTAGACATGAATGGAATTAAAAATAAAATCGAAACAAAATATGACCTTCTAATGCATTTGAGAAACATATGTGAAAAAGCATGAATGTTAAACTCTGAAACTTTGTCGATCCCAGTTATGCCTAGATGATTAAAAGATCAGAATTGAATAGGCATTGATATATATTCGAGTCTCAAGATTGTAATTTTGTTAAAAAGGTCACCTTTGTGTAGGGTATTTGGATCAAGGACTAGAGAAAGATCATCAAATATATGGTTGGATATGATCCAAAAAAGTCTTGATATGCTGTAAATTGAAAGTTGGTGAACTTGGAGAAATTTGAAAGCGATTATGTAAGACTTTTGGGACAGTATATATAGGATCATATTGTCAATGTTATTACAGACGGCATATGTAGAATAGATAGTTTTTTTGAAATTATCTTGATCAGATTTTGCGTCAATATTAAAAATGAAATTTAAAAGAAACAGTTCAGAAGTAAAATAATATTTTTTTTACTCAAATATTTTTACAAATTTTTCTAATTATTGCTTGATTTCGAAAAATCTAGGCACTAGAACATCTCTACTCGAGTTAAATAATATACCGAATGTAGTATTGCAAAAGAAAAGGTTCTCCCTCTCTAGATAAAATATTTTACTACAGGATTAATTCTGCTTAAATATTGTTTTAATGGTTTATTTTACATCCATCGCCATTCAGAGAATAGAGTTCTGATTTTTTTCCACCTAAAATCAATCTTTAGGAAAATCATGAAAAGAAAATACTAAATACAGTTTGAGAAAAATGAAAAACTCTTTGTAAATCATAAACATTATATATTTATTTTTCAATTTATTAATTTTTTGTCCTTTCTCCTAGGAAAAACTCTGTATGACATAACCGCGTGTTTTGGTAATCGGATTATATCTTTTCTTCTTGATATTATTTTATAGCATGTCATCTTTTTACAATATAATAATCCCCTACAGCTAAAACTAATCTCTACGAATGGAATTTTTAATTATATTAACAAAAATTTATTTATAGATAAACTAATTTTCTTTAAAAATCGAAATTTTCAAAAATTATAAAAAGAACTATTTTTTTCTCGTAAAAGTCTAAAAATAACTGATTTAGCAAAATTATGACGTAAAATCAAAGATTCGTCGACAAAAATGCAAAACCCGACATATTGAAAGAAATATTCAAACAAATATATATTAAAATTGATGGCTTCACTTATTTTTTCTACTGTTTTTAAACCGTTAATTCCTATAATTCATTTCTTAACTCCATATCTTGTTTAACATTATAATATCATATACAGTATAATCTCAAAAAATCGGCACTTGATAATCCAGGGGAGCGGATAACTCAGCCGCACGCTTGCTTCTCGAAAAAAAATCAAAGGAGTTCCTGGATGTGCAGGAGGCAATAAAAATTATGTCAAAAAGTGGTTCCAGAACGATACCCAGCAAGATGTCATGTCCAATAAGAAATTGTTGAGATGTTGTCAGTTAATGAGGAAAATGATGACATTAACGTTGAGGACAATGTTCAAACTACAAAAATATCACAAAGTGAGGGACTACAGGATGTCGAAACCATATTTTAGTATTTTGAACAACACGGTGTTTCGGTAATGAACTTACTGTTCCTTCGTCATCTTCAAAATAAAGCAGCTAAACGCAGAGTGCAGTACGGATGACAACAGGACTTTACGCATTTCTTTTTAAAAACCCAGTTTTTGCGAAGTCTGCTACTTAATTTCCATTATAGGTATATTTATGTATTTATAAAGTATTTTACTATAGTGCGTCTGGTCCATTCATTTATTTTCATGTATTAAATGCTCTAACAGAGTATTTGGATGGTTTATTTATTTATTTATTTATTTTTTGTTCTTTCTGAAACAAAACAAAATACATACAAGGGCTGTACAATATTTTGTGAGGAAATACTCCTATTTATTCCTTTTTATTCCCATTCATAATCCGGCATTTTCACAAACTTGGCCTGTCGTCAGTCCACATTCAGTCGAGTTTTCATGACTACTATACACACATTATGATTTAATATGAGATAATATCTTTTGAAACTATGAGTACGTTCGCACAGTTTGCGAATTTTATCAAAATTAAAGATACACATTCAAGATTTGAAACATTTAGCCGTATACATTGTATAAATAATGAAAAAAAATTATAAACTCTAAAGAGAACATATATAAATAAATGTTCATCCTCAAACTGTTTATTTCTCAAAGAGTTTCTTAAAAATTTCTTCAAAATAAATTAATAGAAACTTCAAATGAAAAATATTGGATTTGAGTAATAGTAAAATTTTTTTAAAAAATCACATATTTAAATTGCAGTTTCTTTTTAAAAACAATGTTTTGAAAAATTCTTCAATCAAAAAATATTATTTTAACTCGTAGGATTTGTCGAAATATCTTTTATTGATATTCTTCAAAAATAGCCTTCCCAAAACAGTAAAAATTTTGTTTTCTGTATGTTTGAACTTTAAGACAAGAGTATTTTCACATCTTTACTTAATTAAAAAACCTTAAGAAATGAAGCTAATGAAGTGTTTTTTTATTTCTAAGAAATTGTCAAAAGTGTCCAATATATTGAGGTGCGTTTCCAAATGATTGCAAATTTAAAGATAAACAATTTTTTATTGCAGTACAATCTTTTGCTAGCCATCAGCATTAAACGCAATTGGTTCTTGAGATAGCTTTTATATAAAAACTTATCAAAAAAGGAAGCATATTTTTGTTGTGTTTTGAACTGTCTTTTATCCATAAGCTTTTATACGCTGTAGCGTATAAAAGTTTCATCTGAAGTTATGTGAAAAATATTTACTTTTATTCATCACAAAAAGTTAAAAAAAACAACATTTTAATACGATGCAAAACTAAGATTCTCTAATATATTTATATCACATTATAAGCAAAAATATATATAACTTGCTTCGAAAAGAAATGTATGTAAATAAAAATTATTTTCTATGAATTTTTCAAAAATGGAATCAATTTTGCACTCCCCAAAAATATATAAAGAATTATAATTATCTCAATAACCGTATCATTCTCCCTTCAAATATCTTTTTGAATTTTGCATTACTCAAAAATATTTGTGATGCACTTTAATAAAAATGACAAAAAAATTATTTATATTCAGATTATTTACATATATTACATTAATTATTTATATTCAGATTATTTATATATATATTACATTAATTATTTATATTCAGTTATTAAAAATGTTTGCTATAATTTACATCAAATGCTATACAGTAGCATACTTTTAGAAACTGATTATTTTTGCTCGACTTCAGTTATATTCTTTCAAATAAATATAACAGCAATTAAAAACTCATACAGTTGTTTATATTTACGAAGTTTTGAAATTTCAAAATGAAGTAACTTTAGTAAAGCAAAAGTTAAGACAGAATAAGGCTTAGTTTAAGAATTTTTTTAGAAGTTTTTGAAATCTAGTTGATTTTTATTTTTTAATTGTAAAGATTTAGCATCTTGGGCTACTGCTTGAAATTATTCTGTGCAGGGTGTTTTATTTAAGCATATTGAATTTCCTTCGAAAATATTAAAGGTTGGTAATTAAAATTCAAATGTACAAGTACAAATTTCTGAGCTTTGTGTATTTTTTTCGGTTGTTTTAATTTCCCCCGTTTCACTCTTTTATCTAATGGGAAACCAAAACTTCCTCAGTTTTTCTGTTGGCTTACAAAAAATTAAAAAATAAAATAAATTTTTTAAAAAAAAATCAGCCTAATTTACTTTGCAATGATTTGTTTTGATCATTCTTTGTTTAAAAACTGTTTTCCCCAAACTTCAACATTTTACTTCAAGTAACTGTATAATATATTCGTTATTCTCCATCTACTAAAAAATAATTTCCAATCAATTCGTTTTGCGAAAACTTTTGTTTCAGAAATCGTTTGGACTTTTAGTTACTTCAACTTTTGTTCTAAAAACACGGAAACTATTAAAATCGTCTGCGGGAAAAAAACTCATAACAAAACGCGCGTTAACTGTTTGATAATAAAACTTCGCACCTACCTTGCACGTGGTATGATGTCCAGCCATCCTTGATGACAAGGGTTCTCCTGTTATCGGAGCGGGCCCTACGCACGGGTCGCAGAGAGAGAGGGTTTTTCGAACGGCCGCCTTCCATTGAGGACAGTGATGTGAGTGTTTTCGTCAGAACTCCACATTTACTAGGAGGAGCGAATAGAATGAGGCGCTGCCGTCGCTCATACTTTTTCGATATCGTTTTCACTGACAAGCCAAACGAACTTCGCGGAGAGAAAAAAATCAGTAGTGTTGGCGTTTTTGTTTTTTGAGTTGAGTGGAAATACTCGGTTTTTAGTTTTAAGGCTTGTGTAAATCTTAATTGTTTAAAATGGATTGTTCGTTAGTTGTGTCTGTTGCATTGAGTTGTTTACTAACAATGATTGTACTTTCATTGTGTTGTAATGACTTTAAATAAGAGAGAAATGTGTGTGTTTATCAATATAATGTTCATTAATACATTATTTCATGAATTGCACTTATTGGTAATAAAAGAATTTCTGTTCAATGCAGTGTTTCCTTAAGTGCCCTTTTGCCACTTAAGGGGAATTAAAAAATAAAAAATACACAATACTCTTTTGATGTTAAATGTTTTTAATATTCCATTTCTCTGCATATAAAAGTCACAATTTCACTCAATATACCTTTTACTATACACACACTTAAAAAAATGCAGTTGCCAGCCAAAAAAAAAATATCCATAGCTACAAAACTCTAAGAAAAGTTCAACTATTGAACTATATTTTCCATAAATTCTATTTTACAAAAATAATTTTATAAATTATATAAACGAATAATGTGAAAATGATTATCAGGTAGACCACAAAAGCAAACGATTTATTCAAGCAAGTATATTTTAATTAAATAATTTATAGCTATTATTCTGCCAAAAAAATCTATCTTAACTGCATTCTTCTAAAAAATGGTTCGAGGGCGAATTCATACGTACAATTATCAAGAACAATAACTCATTAAGTAACTAATTCAACTTTTTAACTTCATAAAATAAAGAAATCTCCAAACAATGATCATTAATACATTTGTAAATGGTTTGCGCAAAATTTTTATCAACATGCTTTACAGCTTTTTGTATATATACTTGAAATTTGTCAAATATTTGATTTTTCCTTATGAATTTACAATCATTGCTTTTTTATTCAAAGGCATATACCAAATATCCATTTGAATTTAAGATAGAAATCAAACAAGCATAATGCAAAACCTGCTGCTTTGTATACTGTATATAATAATGCAAGTCATTTCGATGCTTTTGAATTGGCACAGGACTTCTGTTTCTTTCTTAATAGTTTTTTTTTTTTTACTCTTTTTGATATTTGCTTTAAAAAATGGAATATTTTGCAATGTATATGAAAACTTTATGAGTCAGAGAGTGTTTATTACAGTCGCACTATAAAGCAATACGAAGGTTTTAGCAAAATTTTTAACCTTTATAAAATGACGAGGATGGCATTTGAGTGGACACCCCACTCTACTAACTTTTAAGTAAACATGAGGATTTTGAGCCCCAAAATATTTAACGTGCATCCGCCCCTCAATATGGTGGGTCTTCAGTGACACTAGGTCTCGAACTTATGACATGCCTCTACAAGTTCGTGAACATGACTACTAGTTAATCGCGGTAACATGTAAATATTTTAATTAGCTAAGCTACAATAAACTAACTATAATTTATTTTGAAATCAATAGTTTTTTATTCTTAAGGTATCCGGCTACCCTAAAATTGTGGATTTTGCCAAAAATTGACAATTTTTTTATGATTTCATTTTATAGGTTATCTTATAAGCTTTATAAAAATACTAAGTTTATCATTTTCCGTTCACTAAAACAAACACTACAAGTGTTTTAGTAAAAGCAGATGCCATTACACTTTAAGCAAGATGTCATAATTTAAAACGCGTTTTACTCGAAATGTGTTTTTTTTTTAAATACTCAAACGGGGTCAGCGATTGCTGAAAAAGTTTTGAAAATAATTAACTGAAATTTTTTGTGTATGTTCTGTATAATAATAGAAGTGCCTTTAACATTCAAATTTATCAATCACTGTTTTATTACAAAATTTACAGCCCTTTATGTGAATATAACTACTGTTTTTTTTAAGCAAAATTTCTTGTAATCACAAAGATAAAGTTCTCTAGTTTTTGTAAAAATTAAAATATCTCTTATCCTGAAGGTCATTTAAAAAATTAATAAGATATCAACACATCAGAATTGAGAAATTGAAATCTGTTCATATATTTTTGTACAGAATGAGACGCGTTTTTGTTATTTTTTGTCAATTTTTACCCATTTTAGTAATAATAATTTATTTTTCCGATCTTAATTTTAACATATTTTTCTTAAAATGTACTAAACAAATCTAAAAACAACAACAAAAAAATCCCATACCTCCATTTTTTTTTAAAAAAAGTTGTCGCAGGTAGTCGGATATATATTTAACAGTAGGAGAAATACTTACATCTGTGACAGAGTGAGTGAGTGAATATTAACGTCGCACTGATCAGCTACACGAGGGCTTTTGGTGACGGACCGCGTAATTTTGAACCATAGTCGAGTGACGCGGACGACACCTGAGCTGGCACCCCCTCTCCTAACTACCAAACCACACCAACGGGAGGACGTTTGAGCTCTCGGCAGATTTAACGTGCATCACTCCCCAACTGGGTACTGGGCTCGAACTCATGACACACTAGCCATGATCCGATGCCTTGACCACTTGGCTACCGTGGCCTACATCTGTGGCAGAGAGAGAGAGATAGTTATATTTGCATCCCACTATAAAACTACACAAATACTATTGGTGACTGCCCTCGTAATTCTGGACCATGATAAAGTGACAAGTATTACACTTGAGCTAGTACCTCTCCCCTTGCCTAATTTCCCAACTACACGAACGGGGTGATGTTTGAGAATCAACAGATTTTTGACGTACAACAGTCTCCTCTGAATAGGGGTTTCATGGCATCAGGTTCGAACTTATGACACGCCAGCCACGAGTCCACGAACAAGACACTCCGGTTACCGTAGCAACTAGATTTGTAACAGGGATGCAGTATAAAGCATATTTATGAGATATTTGTCCACAATTCAAAGCTTCAATTGACTTAATGTTGTTTCAAATCCCCTTGGAGCAGGAAAGCCTACACCAAGACCATTTGACATTTCCGCTTAAGAATGTCACAAACCAGGTCTTGATCTCAGAACAACTGTCCCAGCAGTCCAGAAGATGAGCAGGAGAAGCAGAGATAGGTAAAAAAAGACTTTACCCCCTGCGCAAAGGTCATACCACGCAGGTGACCGCTTCTAAGGTGCGCCAAGGCCGTTTAAAGAGCCCTGGATCTCCTGCACTGTAGAGATAGGCCAGGACTCTAAGCTGCGTACCAGTGGTGAGTAGGAGGGTTTCGCCAAGTTAGATTCATTTTAGCTCTGTGGAGGAAATGAATCCCAGAATGGCTCAAGACAGACGATCTGGGATCAGGGAGACCACAATCCCTTCCAGATAGCTCACCAGCGGTCTCGTTCCCAGGCACACCCATATGTGACGGTATCCACTGAAGACACGCTTGTTTCCTCTGGCCAAGCGTACCCAATTTCAAAATAATATCTAGACCATGCTGTCACTCTTTGATTAATTCTTCAAATATTTGATGGAGCTCCAGCTGTCTGTCAGGATCCAGATACTGTCCTTATTAGTGTTGAGTGCATGGTCGAGAGCTACTGATAGCAATGAGTTCCGATCAAAAGGCGTAACAGTGGTCAGAATTCCTGCTGCTGATTTTAACATCACTCCCGGGAGTGTTACTAAATATACCACTCCCTGCGTGCCTTTTTTTGAATTTGTATACAAATAAAATGCGACTCAAATCTTGAGTACTCAACGTAGGCATTCTGAGAAGCCTGTATTCGAAATCGTAAAATGCGTTCTTTGCCTCCAAATGACCACGAGAATCTTCTAAAATCATCTTTTAATAAATTCCGGGAATCAAGTTGTCCGTCTTATCTGTGATTGGCCACAATTGTGATTAAGTTAACCTTCGAGATAGTTGCAATATATTTGAAAGCGTCTAAAAGCTAACATCAAATGTATTATTAAAATTAAAGATTTACTGTTTTGAAGCAATAACCTATTTAAAATTCCAAGTATATTAAATAGATAAATAGCTACACATAATTAAACTGCGAAAATATATCTACAATAATTCATTCTTCTTTTTTCAATTCAGACATCTAGCAAAAATAAGGAAATTTCATTCAAAGCAGAATATTCTAATTTTTAGGTCTGTCAGAGAAAAGCAATGATGTGTTTAAGAAGACGTAATGAATGATGACATCATGAGACATTCTAATTCTGTTCTTAGGAGAAGAAAAAAGGAAGCTTCGTATTTCAGTTAAAGCAATACTCTCCCGAGTTCAGGAAACGAGATGCCATGTAAGAAAATTAAATTTATTTAGAAATTGAGGTTTGAAATAAGCGATCATTAAGAGGAAAATATTTTATATCCTTATATGTGCCAGTCGGAATTATGTGAAAAAGATTATACCTTTTTTTCGTGTTTAATTTTATCGCAACATACACATATTTGTTTCGTTATATATAAATACTAGCTGTTACCCGCCCGCTTCGCTGGGTATTTCATGACGTTTTATAAATTTTTACTGCATATATATATGTATAAATTATTGATATCTAAGTCCTAGCATTAAGAATTCGATTGTATTGAAAAATATACTTATACCTTTAACTGTCGCAAAAAAAAAGGGCAGAACTCATCTAATTTGTATTTTCTAAAAATCTCTAAAATTGAAGTATAGAATGATATTTGCTCTTTCGTAACCCAAAAACCAAGTGGATTCCCGCAAAACCAATTTTCCGTGGATCTCTACTCCGTAAATTGAACATGCAAGCCAAATTTCAAGTCTAAATCTAACAGAAAAAAAGAAAGTTTTACTATCAATATCCCCGTAATCCCGTTGAGAGCCGTTTTCTAAAATTACCGCTCTTAGAGGAATTCAATTCAACAAAAGGAAAATGCAAACCAAATTTCATTATTACAGTCCTTGTAGCTCGAAAAAAGTAATTTTTTTTGTCAATACGTCCCAGTAACCCCCTACACCCCTAAGAACTTGATTTGCTTAAAATACATTTTTAGTGGATCTCTATTCAACAAAAGAAACATGCTTAACAAATTTCAAGTACATGGGTCTAACAATTAACAACATTAATTTTTTTCTGTAACTCCTCTTGACCCCTCGCAAACATCCTTAGGGGTCAATTTTCGTTTCACTCTTTGTTAGAGGAACTCTATTCCATGAAAGGAACATGCCTACCAATTTTCAAGCAGGATGATCAAATAGTTTAAAAATGGAAATATTTATCGATTACGCCTCTTAATCTCCCAAAATTAAACTTAGTAGTTGATATTCGCGAAACCCATTTTGTAGCGGTTCTCTACTTTACGAAAGGAATCTGCTTATCAAATTTCAAGACTGTACGTCTAACAGTTTAAAAATGGGGATAATTGTCTATAACGCCACTTCTGGGTCTGTTTTCACAAAACTCATTTTGTAGGGGAATTGCACTCTATGAAAGGAATCTGCTTAGCAAAATTTGAAGACTGTGCGTCCAATTAATTAAAAATGCAAAAAAATTATCAATAACGCCCCTTGAACCCCCGCAACGCCACCTAGGGGTCGATTTTCACAAAACATATTTTGTAGTGTATTTCTATCCTATGAGAGGAATCTGCTTACACAAATTTCAAGACAGTGAGTCTAATGGTTTAAAAATAGAAATAATTATTTATATCTGCCCTTAACCCCCTGCAACACCCCTTGGGGTCAATTTTCTCCAAACCCGTTTTGTAGCAGATATTTACTCCATGAAAAAACATTTCTACCAATTTTCAAGCAGCTAGGTCAAGTAGTTTAAAAACGAAAATATTTATCTATTACGCCACTTATACCCCGCAACGCCACTTAGAAGTCTGTTTTCACAAAACCTTCTTATAGCAGACTCTATTAAATAAATCTATTTATCAAATATAAAGACTGTGCGTCTAATAGTTTAAAAATGGAAATAATTATCTGTAACGCCCCTTAAGTACCGCAACGCCACTTGGGGGCAATTTTCACGAAACCCATTTTGTAGCGTATCTCTACCCTATGAATAGGAATCTGCTTACTAAGTTTCAAGACTGTACGTCTAGTAACTTAAAAATCGGAATTTATAACGCCCCTTAAACCCTCCGCCCCCGCAACACCCCTTGTGGGTCAATTTTCCCAAAACCCATTTTGTAGCGGATATTTACTCCAGGAAAGAAACTTACCTACCAATTTTCAAGCAGGTAGGTGAAGTAGTTTAAAAACGGATATATTTATCTATTACGCCCCTTATTCCCCACAACGCCACTTAGAAGTCTGCTTTCACAAAACCTGTTTTGTAACTGATCATTATTCTACGAAAGGAATCTATTTATCAAATTTAAAGACAGTGCGTCAAATAGTTTAAAAATTGAAATAATTATCTATAACGCCCCCTAAGCCCATGCAACGCCACTTGGAGGTCGATTTTCACCAAACTCATTTTGTAGCGGATCTCTACTCTCTGAAAGGAATCTGCTTACCCAATTTTAAGATTGCACATCAAGTAGTTTAAACATGGAAGCAATTATTTATAACGCCCCTTAACCCCCTTAACGTCCCTTGCGTTTCGAATTTTGGAAAATCCGTTCTTAGCTGACGTCTGCTCTATGAAAGGAACATGTCTACCAAATTTCAAGCAGGTAGGTCAAGTAGTTTAAAAACGAAAATATTTATTTATTACGCCACTTAATCCCCTGCAACGTCACTTAGAGGACTGTTTTCACAAAACTTTCTTATAGCTGATCTCTACTCTATGAAATAAATCTATTTATCAAATATAAAGACTGCGTCTAATAGTTTAAAAATAGAAATAATTATCTATAACGCCCCTTAAGTCCCGCAACGCCACTTGGGGGGCAATTTCCACGAAACCCATTATGTAGCGTATCTCTACCCTATGAATAGGAATCTGCTTACTAAGTTTCAAGACTGTACGTCCAGTAACTTAAAAAGCGGAATTTATAACGCCCCTTAAACCCTCCGCCCCGCAACACCCCTTGTGGGTCAATTTTCCCAAAACCCATTTTGTAGCGGATATTTACTTCAGGAAAGAAACTTAACTTCCAATTTTAAAGCAGGTAGGTGAAGTAGTTTAAAAACGGATATATTTATCTATTACGCCCCTTATTCCCCCACAACGCCACTTAGAA
Source organism: Trichonephila clavata (assembly GCA_019973975.1). Taxonomy (NCBI): domain Eukaryota; kingdom Metazoa; phylum Arthropoda; class Arachnida; order Araneae; family Nephilidae; genus Trichonephila; species Trichonephila clavata. The sequence goes on along the minus strand of BMAO01037407.1, from coordinate 118,491 downwards.
GTCTGCTTTCACAAAACCTGTTTCGTAACTGATCATTATTCTACGAAAGGAATCTATTTATATCAAATTTAAAGACAGTGCGTCAAATAGTTTAAAAATGGAAATTATTATCTGTAACGCCCCCTAAGCCCCTGCAACACCACTTGGAGGTCGATTTTCCCCAAACTCATTTTGTAGCGGATCTCTACTCTCTGAAAGGTATCTGCTTACCCAATTTCAAGATTGTACATCCAGTAGTTTAAACATGGAAGCAATTATTTATAACGCCCCTTAACCCCCTTAACGCCCCTTGCGTTTCGAATTTTGGAAAATCCGTTCTTAGCTGACGTCTGCTCTATGAAAGGAACATGTCTACCAAATTTCAAGTCTGTAGGTTGAATAGTTCCGGAGATATCGTGATTAGTCAGTCAGTCGCTTTTCTCCTTTATATATATAGATTATAACTGGCTGGGATGAATTTGTAGATCATTTGATGACATCAATTCATCTCAGGGTTAAATAAAGTTCATTTATTACACATCGATACACGTCTACAGCTCAATCCACACAGCTCCAGGATGCATTAACAATAAAGGCAGAAATAACCTTGGGGACGGATTCCCGCGTGATGGTCCCACCAGTGTACTCGCAGTCTTAATACTCAACTCCCGATTTCTCCACCAGGAGGAAACCGTGTAAGTACTCTATTCTGAAGGCGCCATCTAGCAGTTATTACAAAAATATAAAATAAATAAAACCATTGGTTACAACATTTTTTTTTTAAATTTACTATAAAGAGGAAAAAATATTTATTTTTAAAAATTTATTTATTATTTATGTAACTTTGACGAAAATTTGTGTAGCATTTGTATGGACATCATACGACATTTTATTCCATAATTACTGTCAAAAGCTCATGTATTTAGATTATGCACATGCCAAATAAAAATTATTACACAAAAATGTAACAAGTGCGTATAAAAATTTTCATATAGACTTGTTTTCCCTTTTTCTCTAAGCAGTCGTATAAATTACCTTTTTTTTAAATTTAAATATCACTGATAATAGAGAAATTTATTCTTTTTTCAAGTAATACTTTCAAAATCTGGTTATTGTTTGCTTTTATAATATTAGAGATCAAATAATATAGAATTTTACATGAAGCTCTTATACATATGTTTTTTTTTAAAAAAAAAATCAACTTTAAGAAAATCACTTTGTGAGATCAACTACATGATTTAAGATGTTTTTATACTATACATATACTTTTGATTTATTTACAGTTTTTTACTACTGTAACTTAAGGGGTCTTAGGGTGTTGACTTCGTCTAAAGGGCTGAAAATATAAACAATTTTCAAATAGATATAATTTTTTTGAAATTGAATTTAAGTAATTTAATTCTTTTACACCTTATTTATAAAGAAATAAGGCTGAAATATATTCATAACCTGAAAATTATTCACCTGAAATATATTCATAATTTAAAAAATTATAAACATATGAAAATAGAAAAAATTTATGTAAAAATTATTAAGCTTTAAATTGCGCATCATATTCTCTAAAATATAGCTGTAATTACTCGCAATAAGTTGATTTAAAAAGTTAAATGTGTATCCTTATTACACTGAAGCTATTTTTATGTAAATAGAATAATAAATAATATTATTTAAAAATGAAAAAAAATACATAATTTCTTTTAATTTCAAAATTTTTTAAATATTTTAAAATGCAAAAGATATATAATTCTAAAATTAAGTAGGTTTTAAAGAGTATTTTGTACATTTCATAATTATATAAAGTTTTATACATCAATGGCTGCTATTTTAGAAAATAGCATGCGCAACCTAAAATTTACTTAACATTTAGGACAGAAATGTTTCTTAATTTTATATGCATATAATTTTTAAAATTGGGATTATATTTTATACTTTTCGTACTTTTTTAAAACATCATTCCTTTATAAATAATGTGTAAGAGATTCGAATTATTTAATTTTAATCTATATTTAATCTGTTTCAATCTTATGTTTAATTTTGTATCTATTTGAAAATTGTTTGTATTTTCACCTCCCCCCCCCCGAGATGAAATTAACATCCCCTGAGACTTCTCAATATTATGTCTTATATAATTGTAAAAATATGAAGGGAAAATTTGCTAAAAATTTGTATTCATGGATTCTCTTTTTTTAGATCAGAATTGTTGCACTGTGAAGGAATTGATACTTAAAATACGTTTGAATATTAAATTTCTTTAATAATTATAATAACACTATGAATAATGTGAGCAATCGATTTTATTTATTCTCTTGGAACACACCCAGGTATTCTACTACTATAGTCAAAAAGTTCCTAGGGTGGTCTCCTACATTCATGCAGGTGTTAATTAGAGGAGAAATATCCATTTCGAGGGTTGGCAACATTAATAAGGAAAACCCACAGCCACCTAGAACTCATTTCCTATATTGATAACGTTATCTTGCAGATCGTTTCTGACAAAACGAATTTTTCATTCGTCGGCTTTTGAAATGACGTCTTAGGAGCAATGTGCCAACATGAAATTCTGTGTTTTGTTCCAGAAATCATCTGATACGCGTGGTCGAGATGCTGAAGAAAGCCCATGGAAACGATTCCAGCACCAGAGGATCTTTACCTACTTTCCATGGCTGAAAATGAAATTCAAAGGATATCGTTTTGTGGATTCAGTCGAAGTTGATCGAAAATAGGACGAATCAGCTGAAGAACCTCTCAAAAAAGGGATTCTAGGAGTGTTCTGAACAGTTATACGAATGCCGGAACAAGTGTATGGATGCAGGAGGTGCAGTGTTTTGTAGGTCAATAAGATTAAACTATTGTTCTATTTTTTAATAATTTATAATTGACCTAATCCGGCAACTTTTGTCTCTACCATGTATTTGTGGAAAAGTGGCAGGAACATGATTGGTAAAACAGTAGAAACATAAAATATAAACTACTTCCACACTTTTTAGTACATATAATAGAAGTCGATATAATCAAATGCTAATGATTGCGAATTTTCGGCCGACGTTATTAACATAGAGCAGTGGTCTTCAAACTTTTTCAGTTCACGGAACCCCTGGAACATGAAGGTGCTTTTGTGGAACCTCTAGAACATGAAGGTGCTTTCGTAGAACCCCTAGAACATTAAGGTGCTATCGTGGAACTCCTAGAACTAGAAAATGTGTTCGTGGAACCCCATTCCGTAGACATAGTATATCTCAAAATAATATTTAAAGTAGATCACATATTATATGATCAACACTTTATGAAAAGGAAATTAAAAAGTATTGCATTTATTATTAAAAGTTCTAATCTAATTTTTTAAATATAATTTACTTATTAATAATATTAATTTGTGATCCAAGTGTCACCTACCCATGCATTATATTTAGTAGCTAGTATATATGCTAGTATTTTTTACACAAACTCTCGAAGTCTATGTCTATTGAGATTAAATGCAATCGCATTACATATTTTTAATTTAATTTTTTTATTCTTTGCTTTCGGGGCTTCTTACGTAGAGAAATATATTTCCTTTAAACACAATGTTCTGAATAGCGTTGAAATACTTAAAACTGTGTGAGAAGTCCCTTGTATTTTGCATGAATTTGCAACCTAAAATTCAGAAACTGTCCTTGCTTAATTTTAGATTCCAACATCAACGCTGTTGATATGTTGTTTCCTTTCCTTCATTATAGAGGTTGTTTTTCACAAATGTAAAAAAAGTTCATTTTCCTTTGAACTATTTAGTCTTGCAAGACACTCTGTAATAACTAACGAGTACTAAATTATCTCGTGGAACCCGAGATGGTAAACAAAATAGAATATTCACAATCTAGTAAAATGTTTATATATAAAGATTATTCCTTATTATATTATAATAAAAGTTTAGAAAGTGTTGCAAAATAAAGTTATTATATATAAATAAAATTTTCAGTTTAAATAAATAGGGAAAGAGCTTTAGATACTTGTAACTATATAAACTTCGCACAGAACGTGAATCCATTTTGCATACATATTTATTTCTTTTCCATTTTTTTGTGACTTGTGGAACCCCAGAGGTCCGTGGAACACAGTTTGAAGACCACTGATATAGAGCTAATGTTTCAAGTCTTAAGGCTACTAAATTCTCGTCGTGAAGATAAACTATGACACGTTAAAAATTTCTAAAATCTACATGTTTGCATGCTGCATGATTTTAGAGAGTGGAACTTCAACTCGAGAGTCGTCCTTATTCCTTGACCAGGTTGAAAATTATAAAATTTTTCGCCTATAACCCTCCTGTAGCTTGTAAAGAGAAGCGACGTTAATAAGTAATCATTCATAAATAGATATACACTGAGTCCAGCTGAAAGTTAATGAGACAAGCGTTCGCATAATATTAAGTACATTATATACGAATGTATTTCAATAATAATTATGTTCCCGCGAGCTCTATTACACTTACATCATTAAAATAGAAGCCAACATTTAGAATAGAATACTTATTCAGTTTTATGCGAGGGATATGCATTAATTCCTTTGAAGACAGTTTAATTTCTGCTTCATAGGAACGTAACCTAAAAAGTCTCGAACATGCGGTACACTGAAAACTATCATGCGAGTAATGTAAATTCCAAGTTTAAAATGCTATCGCCTGGTAAATGTATTTTATCCCAGTTTAATGATTTTGAAGTCTCCCATTTCAAGTCAGGAATTTTAACGATGGTAAATTTAATGGCTTGTTCTGTGAAACAAGTTGAAAATTAAAGTCAGGCGAATATTTAGTATATTTTAAATTAAGTAATCAAGTTCACAGCTTACGAGATAATAAAGAATGAAGGATTAAATACAAAATAAGATATCAATAAATTGGGATGTTAAGATTGCCTTTTTGTTAAATAAAGTAAAAAAAAACGCTCGTATTAGAAAATGATTATTTTCTTAGATAGTTGCCACAATCATACTTTTTTTAATGCTGAATATTTGATTATTCAAAACAATTATGAAGCATAAATCAGTAGCCTTAACACCTCGTAAAAATTTATTACAAACTAAATCTTTATCATAAAAAAATTGTTAAAGGTGTCGGCAACATAAAAATAATTAAAAATAAAAGTTTAATGATACAAACAGTAATTTAAATCATAAAACAGAGAAATGCTAATACATAAAACTTGTTGTACATTTGGACATTATTATTTACAAGTCAAGATGAAGTAAAAGTTATAGCAACGCGAGGACAACTTTCGACAGACTTCGTAATTTTGAGCCTTAGTCAAGTGGCGAAAACGACACCTGAGCGGGCAACCCTCTTGCTAACGAGAGGACTCTGAGCCTCGACGAATTGAACGTGCATCTCCCCTACACGACGGGTCTTCAGTGGTACAAGGATTAGAACTCGTGACACCTCGGTCATGAGTTCGTGACCGTAACCATTATGCTACCGTAGCCCCATTTACAAGCCAAACACAAAACAATAATCAATAACACGACTGATTCATTGGTTGCCTAAGCTGTTGGCGACGTCTATTGGCGAAAACCCTCGTTATTTGAAACAAGAGTGACGAAACCGATACTGAAAATGGCAATTTCTAATCGATCTCTACACAAAACTTCAGGCTCATGACCCCACAGCTACCGCGGCAATTTTATAATTAGACAAAGTTGTCAAATGCCGTAACAAGAACTGTTTCTCTATTTTAGGTCATCTTAATTTGTTATCTCTGTTCCTCATTTTATTACTTTTATTAATATTTTACTTAGTTCTTGCTTTTTTTGTAATTTATTTAAAATGTTATACTCGAGTTATTCTGCGTTAATATATTTGAATTTCTGCGATGCATTTGCAAATAATTCTAGTGCCTTATATTTGTATATTACAAAAAACATTCTTTTTATTAAACTTAATTTTCTTTTTGAAGCAAGAAGTGGTAATTATAGTTCTTAGTTCATAGGGACAACGAACTGACTTTTTTCCCTACCAATGTTCATTTACAAATGGGCATTGACTTCTTAGCTGGACATTCCTCCCGTTTCATTTATCACTTTTATAAGCTGTTATGCTTCAGTACGCGTTGATAATTTGTCATATAGTACTGCAACCTATTATTAACAAGAGGACTATTTATAGAAATATAACTTAAAGTTCATTGATTTCAATTTTTTTTATATTTATATTGTACCAAGTATTTCTGTCATTTAAAACACTATACATGACAGAAAATTATACATTCAGTCAATGTTATTTGGTTGCAGAAATTCAAAAGCATGAATTTTGTAAAATGAAGAAAATATTATTCAGCAGAAAAGGTAATATTTTCAAACAGTCATTGCTATGTCATGAAAATTTTAAAGTTAAATAATACAATAGAATACTTATATTTCTGTTAACATATTTGTTGTTTACTGAATGTTTTCTGATGGTTCCATCAATTACCATCATGATTTTAAGACATGGTCAAATGACATGGTCAACACTTGTCTGGCAATGTATTTTGCTTATCTATAATAACACATTAGTATTAAGACTTGGAACCCTGATAAATGTAATGGGATTCAACCCTTCTACACGTATTACTTTGGATAGACGAGATTTGAGGTCGCGAATTTCTAGTTAAGAGTCCACTGCTATATACAATAACCAGACTACAATATAACTTGGCTCATGTTCTTATTCCAAGGATTGTATACCACCAAAAATATATATTTTGAAAACTCTTCATTATGAATTTTTTCACCGTTTTTGGTTCATTTTCAATACTCAAAAAAAAACTATAGTAGTATTCACGAGGTTCATTATCAGTATAAGTAAGGTTTTCAAGTTCTGATTAGCTTGCTGATTGAATAGTTCTGGTTATTTATTTTTATCAGACCCAACAATTTACCTAACACAATTAATACGTTTTATAATTTTGAGTCATGATCAGATAAGGCCAAGTATGAGCTAATATTTTACGTCTCACCAACTTGGGGACTTTTCACACACGGCGGTTTCTTCCATGGTAGGAAATTTATCGTTGCCACCCGTTCTAACAGTAATCCACTGCAGTAAATGAGAACTTACACAATAGACGGGAAAACAAACAATCATTCAGTTTACCGTCGATAATAGGAGTGCAGCCACCTTGTCGGAATTTTCACAGTAGTCTTGAAGTTGTGATATATCTGAACCAGATAAGAACTTTTCAGCTTAGTTGTGTGCCTTGGGCGCAAGAGATTTAGGGGCACAAAAATAAAAGTACGAAAAAAGTCAAATTTTTAAAAAAAAAATCCCTTGTGAACCAAAACTGGCAAAGTACAAACTGAAAGAGTACAAAGTACAAAGGTAAACTGAAAGAGTGAGATGACTTGAAAGAGAGGGTAGCGTACTAATTTGAAGTACCTAGGGCGCTTGGGAGTTTTAAAACGGTCGTGCTGTGTTCAGTTACACATATGGCTGTTTTTCTAACGTTTACAAGTTATATTCTCAGTGCGATTTTAATTAGTTTATTAGGCTTGTGCTATTCATCTCTCTCACTCTCTTTATATTACAACAATATATTTTAAAATTATGACAAGAAATTATTTCTCTTGGATACTTATCGAATCTTAAAATCTTAATTTTATTTTTTAGTTTTTGACAAATTCCAATCAATATTTATAAATAAATTAACAATGTATATATTAAATCAATAAAAAGTACGATAATTGTTTGATATTAGAGTCTACTGCTACTGTTTATATAATAAAAATTTATATTTTGAATAAAAAACATTTTAATCTACAAATTAGTTCTATTATTTCAAAAGACAAATTTGGCAAAATCACGAAACAGTTCATTTCAAATCTACCAAACACTTGTAGCACGCTAATTAATTTAATGATTAAAAGAGTGCAGTAAAATTACACAAAAATTATGTTATAGTATTGATTTTTCTGATTTTATTTTATTCCATGAATCCATCTTATCATAAGATACAGAAAAGCCCATTTGCTAAAGTAAGATACTATTCTTGTAGAGGCCCCCTTTTCTCTCACAATTTTGTGAACTATATGTTTAAGGTATAAAAATAAAAAGCTGAAAAATCGCTTACAGTGAAAATTAATTATCGCGATACATAAAAGTGTAATAAATTTTCTTTCCAACGCATTCAGATACAGAAAACCAAAATATATTTTATATCCTAGATAATAAAATTTTGTTTTAGCAATATAAACTTCTATTTAGCAATATAAACTTTTATTTCTTTAATATATATTATTTGGAAAATTGATACTTCTTATTTTGAGTGTCAATATTTAAATAAAGATCCTACTATATTACAATTGATGACAAAAGCATATATAAAACAAAAAGTGCTAGACACACGTTAGTGTTGTACAAATAAAACAGCAAAATTATTTTTTGCGGAAGCTCTCTACGTTATAATGCATTAATTCTAGTTAAAAGCTATTGTAAAGTAAAATTATGTATTATAAATGTGAAATTATACGTAATCTATGCCAATTAAGAAGAAAACAGTTTTAATTGTTAAATTTTAACTAAAACTGTTTCCAACTCCACTTAAAGCAGTCCTTAGTCTGTAATATTTATAGCTATTGCAGCAATTGTCTTTAAATTTCGAATTTTTCAAAAAGAGTTTAAACATTTACACATCTATACATAGCTATATTAAAGTGCTGAAAAACTCAAACATATATTTTAATTTTGTGTTTCTCACAAAATAACGTGACCAGAGGAAGAATAAAAAAAAGAGGATAAGAGTTCGATTTAGATTTGTCTGATAGTTTTTCCGCACAAAATGTTTGAAATTACATGATAAAATCTTTCTTCTAAAAATGCGCGTAGACAGCAACATAATTGAGTTTCAAACTATTTTAGTAATTAAAATACATTAATTTGATGAAAGAAGTTAATCTTATTTTTTTAAATACTATTCATTACCTTTATGTATGAAATAAGTGGGGGAAAAACATGCAGTAATTCGATAAATGTAACTGTCAATCTCTGTTCCTTTTTTAAACTACCAAATAGAATGGATGTACAAAATTAATCGCAGTTCAAAATATTAACTACATTATCTGACACTTAGAGGAAATTATAAAAATGCTTTAGACAAAAAAATATAGCCTTAAAAGATAATTTAATAAACTAAGTAATTTAATTCTCTTTAACGCTCTTTTCTTCTCTTAAAAAAATAAAACTTAAGTTAATTATGAAGGTATGTATTTACGATAATTGTTATCAGACAAAAAGTGATTCACACCTTTAAAGTTCAATACTTACAGGATGATAATAATTTAGAGATAAAACAAAATTGCATGAAGCTTTTAGAAACTGCACATAGCGTGTTTTTTTTTCAAATACAGAAAGTTTTCTTCCTCTTAAAAGTTTATGGAGTCTGTCCTTATTTAAATCTATTTGGATACTTCTTGAATAATCAAGTCATATTAACTAAGAAATACCCCAGGATCTCAACTTAAGAAATAAAACAAAAGCAATTCTTGGATTGCGGTGAACAGAATAGTTAAACGACTTAGATGATGGTTGTATTAGGCACATTGCAACAAATAATTGTAATGACAGAAATTAGCCTATGCCTAAAGTTGTAGTACCTGAAGTTGAATATAATTATGCTTGGTAAATTCTTTTATACTTGTAATGTCACTTATGATGCATAGGTTCATTGTGTTGCATATATGACACTTATTTTTATGATTCCTCTCCAGTAAAAAGAGGCGCATCAATACATTAAATTTTTTCGTACTATGGGATCATAAATATTGATAAGTTTGCAGATTGTATTAGTACTTTACATATTAGTATGCATAATTTAGGAAGCGTGGTTGTGAAGAAATAAAAACGATGGAACGGAAACAAATTACATAAAATAAAGTAACTAAAATAAAAAAAATATGTAAGATTACTTGACAAAAAATTTAGAACTTAAGTTTTCACTAAATTGTACTTTAAATGTTAAAGAAATTTAGCTTCCATTAAAAAATTTATTTGCGTTTTCTTAAGCAATTACTCTCACTGCAAAAAACACAAATAAAAAAATTCCTAAAAATTTGTTATCTTATTTTTGCAAGCCGTTTGGACAAAAACATGTAAAGAGTATCCGAAATGCTTTGATTTTATATCATAATGTCATGGATGCTAAACAAATTGTTTACGCTGATGTCTTTAGAATATTTGAAAATGTTTGATATCAAAAATGTAATTTCCAATGCTCAACTATGGATATTCACAATCATCTTAAATCCTACGTTATTTAAAATGTTTCCATTCATAATGCAAACGAGACCAAAACTATAAACAAAGTTGCAACAACTCTTGAAATGTAGGATGATTTGACTTTGCAACTCATGTTATTTCAAGTAATTGTTTGTAAATTTTAGACTTTTTTAATTGTAAAAAAGCAATAAAGTGTATAAGGTGATAAAGTTTAAAGTTAATTTGATTTCGTAATTTCAATAATTATCATTTAATATTTATGTTTTGCTCTCAAATTGCAGAGTCTCTTCATTTCATAACAAAGTACTTACGCTCTGAAATAAAAACGTTTAAATACGTTTTGAGAAACCAATTATGTTTTCAATTTAACATTTATTATTTTTATTCTAATATTTAGGTACTTCATTTTATGTATTCGTGTTTTAAAAAGGCAGTAAAACATTGTAGATATTTTTAATTTAAAACTAGTATTAAAGTAATACAATATATTGCAGTATTGAAAATATCACAGTGAGAAAGCAAAATATCTTTGGATCGGATTGCAAATGGAAGAGAGTATGGCAATTCAGTTTCAAGTGATTTGGCAAGCGCCAGTGAGCAGGAACTAACACAGTGGAGGCCAACCCATGGCCCACCTTAAATAATTTTGTGATCCGCGAGATTCGTTACAACTTTACAAAATATGATTATTTTGTTTTTAGTGTAGTGTTATGTAACAAATAAATCCCATAATTTCTATTTTATCACGTTGCTTCTATTTTTACAGATACTTAGAATTGGTCAGTATTGCATTTCAGCAATAACCCGCAGCACCACCCTTGATTCCTATAATTTGTTTAAGCTTGCATCTATTTATTTTATTTATTTATCCAAGGCTCGTTCTTGGCTTCTTGACCATTTAACTCCGAGCCTCCCAGTGCCGAATGACGATGTCGTCAGTCGGGTATTCATCGAGTACGGTGTATTGGAGTTGATGGTCTCAATCCATTCTGGCATGATCGCAGAGTGGGCAGGCTTCATCAGCAGCCAGGTAAAGCCAGTGGAGAGGTATACTCCCAAAACGTCATGTCCGGTGATTAGGCGAAAGCGAGCAACAGACTTGACTTTCTCCAGGTGTCTCGGGATTGGACCCACAGTGGCCAGAATTTCCCATGGCTTTCCAAGGCTCTGGAAACTTACAACTGCGAATCGTTCTTTTCTAAAACGAAATTTATCAAACATAAATCACGCTCAAACTTGTAACATCAATTTTGATGTGCAAAGACAGGCGTTGAGATCGGTGTATGGAAACAAAGTGAAATAATAAAAAACATATATATAATTAATTAAATTAAAAACATTATTTGATCCCTTCATTATAATTATTATACTATCTATGTCGGTATGGATTCCGGCGCACTGTGGCATTAATAGGAAAGAAAATGCCGATTGCTTGGTGAAGAAGGGGACAAAAATCTTTCAAACCTCTAAACAATACAGTTCCTTTTTATAGTGCCAAAAGAATTATAAAGAAATACTACAGAGAGAGCACTTCTGGTCTAAATTCAACCAAAAGAATAAACAAAAAGTGTAGTTTAGCAAACTCCTTCATATTCCAAAATGACCGCGAGATAGAGCTGTGGCAGATTTTTTCGAAACGCCACTGGCCACAACTGCCTATCCAAGCATTTAAACATGATAGACATTGCCCACTTTGTAAACTGTGCGACTCCAATGAAGAAATGGACGCCATTCATTTGGCACGCTGCCGTGCACTCAGCTCTGAATCCATATGGAGCAGATGTTGGGAGGCCAGACACAGAATGTGTGGTTTATAGACTATACTGTGAACTTGTATTTCTTTTCTTATTTTTTCTTTCATATTTTTTTTGTGTTGTCCTTTGTTTATTGTCAATATTCTCTGTTTCTAATTTTGTTTTCAGTTGTCTTGTAATCCGCCCTTGGAAATAAAAAAAATGTCTGTATACATGAAAAATAAAAACAATAATGATAGTTCATTCTGTTGTAAATTTCAACTGCAATAAATATTTGTGTGTACAATGGGTTCAAATCTAATATAAAGATATATGTTTTTATATGCGGCCCGCGGAATTATAATATTTTTCCGAAATGGCCTGCTAGGTCACCCCGTTCTAGCAGTATCCTATAGAACAAGGCTCAAACAAATTTCTATTTAAAGTGCTATTTTAATTTACCTTAAACATCCAGCAGCATAAATTCAAGTACTTTTTTAGATTTAAAATAGAGTTTAAAGGCTCTATCTATTAATTAACTAGACAACAAAAAAACTATTATTCAATTTACATTATTTATAGAAAAGAAGAAATGTTAGAGCATTAATTCCTCAGATAAGAAATAAGTAGTGATAAATGCTAAGTAAAAGTAAAATTAATGCTAACTAATAGTAAAAGAGATGTGGAGTGCTTAGCGTAAAATAAAGATCTTTCTGACAGATTTTTCATTTCATTAAAATTTAATAACCTCTTCGAATCCAGTCAACCCTTATTTAAATATTTATGAGTAAGTATTTTTATCTTTGAAACGAATTTGTAAAAGAACCTTTCAGAGGTTGATTAATCATTTATCATTAATTTGAAATAAAAGGAAATTCAATTTCCAGAATAAATTGAGGATTTATAAAGAAGAAATTTAGGAAACATAAAATAGACATCACTGCTATTCTAAACATGCAATATTTTAGTAATAGAAATTTATTTCTAAATGAGAAATGTTTTTTTTTAATTCAAAGCATTTCAGTTTGGAATGAAACCAATGTGAATGATTTTATAATTAAATTTATAAATTCGTATAATTATGATAGAGGAAACTTTTTCAGGTATTAAAAATTTGATGTAATTATTCTAATTTCGCTGACAAATTTTCTAATCAAATATTTATAACGAAGTGTATAGCACATTTGTATTGTGCTATTCAAAATGTAAATATGCTTTGAATTTTATATCGAATACCTGTAATTCTCAATAGATGTCGCTTTCTGTCTTTTCAGAAAATGATTTTTTCACTGTTCGAAAATGCGATTGAGATTTAAGGCTTCTGTGAATGTGCGAACACAAGCTTTACAATGATTTACCTAAAAAACTGGTTCGCATAAACTAACGCGAGATATAAACTAAAAGGTGATCTTATTATTTTTTTTTTCTGATCAGTTATTTTTGCTTTGTTTTCATTTTTCAAATTGCAATAGTTACCCAATTCTATCTGTTGTATTTACACTTTTAATAAAAATATTATTACTAGATTTATTATTTTATGTATTATGTGTACAACATTTTTTCTTATTAAAATATAATTTTGAATTCTTTTCTACATCTTTTTGAAAACAATTCCGTAACCCCTTTTTTTATTCATTATCTTTGTAGCTTAGATTTTTATTTACTTATTATTATCTGTTGTTATAATATATAATATTGCTTCTATTTTAATTTATTTATGTTAGTTATTTTAGTCTTACCTATTATTTTTATTTTGTTAATGTTAATTTTTTTATTATCTTTCATCATTGTTATTTTATTTGTTTTATATATTATTATTGTCTACATTCTGATTTATTGATTATCAAATTTATAATTTTAGAGTTTCCTTTAGTATTGTTGTTGTTCTTTGCAAACAAATTTAAAAACGATTTTTGCTATAAAAATTAGAATCTTCACGCTAGAAAATTTTTCAAATAAAAATATGTCGATATAAATAACAATATAGCAGAGGGAAAATGTGGGATCGAAAGAACATAAATATTTAATTACCAGAGGACAACGCGACTCAGAGAAATGGAACAAATGCGACATCGTTGTTCTCAAAACAATACCTGCTTGTGCACTTGGAACTAATTTGTTATCAGTACGTACTTATAACGTAGCATAATGATAACAAATTAGTTCCAAGTGCACATAGCTGGTATTAGTTTACTACATTATCAGAACGACAATTTTAAAAAAAAGAAAGAATACGAGTACAAAGTTTAAAAAATAAATTAGATCCCTTGAGTATCAATTTGGCTCTTGCGCTCTTGGCAAAAATAAAACGCGGCAAAATTTAACATCCGACGAGAGCGTAAATTAACTTGATCCAAGCGTCCAAATTTGGCTGAGAGAGCCGCCACTAGATGGTACCACCATGAAATGGATCTCACATTTGGGGACTTGCCGTGTCTGCAAAGGCTTAGTCACTAATATGCAGCCCATTTGGGGGCGAGAGTATTTTAAAAAACAGAAAGAGAAATTTAAAAATGTGTGCTGAAAAAAATGTAAAAAACAGATTGGGGTGAAAATGAAGAACAAAATAACCGTTTAAAAAATTTCGAATCCTGAATGAATTTTATCGAAAGAGGAACGATTAAAAATTCATCAAAAATAAAATTGAAATAATGAAAGGGAAAATTTGCAATTTGCTGTTAGTAAAAAACGAATTGTAACTGATAGATTTACTAATATGCTTGCACAAATTTGTACCGTAACACATCCGCAACAAAACACGACCACCCAATTTCTTATCCTGCCTGTAAGCAATTAATTTTCATTCCGCTAGTTTACTTATCATCTTTCATTACGGTCAAAATGATAGAAATCAAGGGGAATGATAAGATATAAAAACAAAACTCTTAGAAAGCGAAATAAAAGAACGAATTTGGTAATATTTTTGGTCCATAAAATGGAAAGCGGAGCCCTCATATTATCTATATAAATAAAAATTTATATTTGTGTGTTTGTCTGTTTGTCTCTTATGCCTTCCTAAATCGTTCACATCTGATAGCGATGAAACTTTGAAGAATGGTTGGACGTATGCCCGCGACGGGTTACTGAGTTAGAAAAATTGACACCTAAGGGGCGTTGCGGAGGCTTAAGAAGTATTAGCACACAAGGGGGGTGTCCTAAGGGTCCGGCTCCCCCAAAGCCCTTGAGTTTTTTTCGATTGATGATAATCCTATATATATATACATTTTATATATAACGTAAAATTTAAGTACTTGTGATTAACAACTTATTTTATTAATTGATGCTATTAAGTAATTAAATAATTTATTTTTTACTGTTTTTTGTTAACAAAATCGACAAATTCAAAAGAATCAATTGGTATTGTCTTGAGGTATGATACGAGTCGAGGGACTTTGGACCATGGACCCCCCCCCCTTTGAAAAAATTTTGTGTGCGCTACTGGTTAGAGATATATATTCCAGTTTTTAAGCAATTAGACCATCAATCTTGATTTTTTTTGGTAGACTTGTTCCTTTCATGGGAGAGAGTAGAGGTCCTCTACGAAAAAGGTTTTGCGAAAATAGAACTCTAAGGGGCGTTGCGGGATCTTAACCGGTGTTATAGATAAACCCTTTTTTTAACTCTATTAGACCTACAAACTTGAAATTTCGTCGGCATGTTCCTTTCAAGGGTTAGAGGTCCGTTACAAAAGGGGGGTTGGTGAAAAGTGAATCCTAAGGGACGTTGCTGGGCTTAAGCTGTGTTATAGATAAATAAGGAAGGCCTGTTCCGTTTATAAAGTTGAGATTCGCTACAGAAGGGGTTTTACTAAAATTGAACCCCAAAGGGTGTCGCAAGGGATGTCGTATAAAAATATTCCCGTTTTTGAACTATTAAACCTACAGACTTAAATTTTGTTGGCATTTTTTTTTCGTAGAACGTAAACCCGCTAAGAACGGATTTTACGGAAGTTGACTCCTGTTGGGGGGGGGGGGGAAGTTGCTGGGACTTATTTATAAAAACATTTTCATTATCGAACTACTCCTTTTCGTAATGAAATTTAGTGTGCATGTTACTTTTGTTGAATGGAAATTCGCTAAGAAAAAATTGTACGGAAATCGATTCCTATTGAGGGGTGGGGGGAAATTTTGGGTGTACTGATAAAAAAAAACCCGTTTTCGAACTACTAGACTACAGTAATGAAATTTGATATGTATGACTCTGTTGTTGAGTTGAACGGGTTTGTTGGTCTGTTCGTACGGAAATTGACTCTCAAAGTTCTCTACTGGAGAAAAAAAGATAGATAGATAAAAAAATATAGATAGATAGTTATAGATAAAAAAAATCCCATTTTTGAACTATTAGATTTAGACTTTAAATTTGACAGTCATGTTATTTTTATTAAATAGAGATCTACTTAAAATGAGTTTTCTCGAAATCTGCTTGGGAAGAGGGAAAGCGTAAAGGATAATTATGTAGACGTTCTGTTCCTTTCGTTTCAGAGTTATAAGAATATTTTTAATACAATATCGAATTTTTAATACCCAGCGAAGCGGGTGGGTAACGGCTAGTTTGAAATAAAGATCTTCCAATATTGTTCGAAATATTTTTGTTGTAATAAGTGGCAGGAAAAGAAAACTGCAATCCAGACAACATAAACTGTGAAAATGGTTAAATTTGAAAAAGAAATCGAATTAAAATGATTTGTAATTAATAGGATTACGATGTAAAGATAAATCAATAAAAAAATTATGATATTCACAATAATGTACTAAACAGACGATAATTTCAAACTATGTGCCTGGAAAAAAGATGATCTGTATGAGTTTGTGATTATTTACGCTACACGAGAGCTTTTGGCGACGGACCTCGTAATTTTGAACCATGGTCAAATGATGAGGACGACAACTGAACTGGCATACCCTCTCCTAACTACCACACCATTCCAACGGGATTACGTGTGAGCTTCACCAGATTTGATGTGAATCGCTCCCTTACACGGTAGGTCCTCAGTGGTACTGGGCTCAAGCTCAAGACACGCCAGCCACAAGTCTGTAAACTTGACGACTAGGGTACCGCTGCCTTTCAGCGAACTGTAATAAAGTTTTAACACTGGAAGGGTGAAAGCTGGTGGATATTCTTCGTAGAATGCTGGTTTTGTACGGTGACACATGTGTGTTAAACCCCACGGTGATGAGGTTGGCGAACGTTCATACATACATACATACACACATACACACACACACACATATATAAATATATATATAACTGCTGTTTATAAAAAAAATGCAATACCATGAAGGAATCATCAGAAATTTAATGCACAAACGACTTGTATTAGTACAAATATTTGACAAAAGTTTCAAAGCAAAAAACAATATTAAGTTTCCGAAATCAGTATTTGGTATAGCCACCACTCGCTGCAATAAATGCTGCTCTACGACGCGACAGGGAGTCAAACAGATTTTGAATGTCTGATTGTGGAAGAGAATTCCATATTTCTTGTATAAGCAGCAAATGTTTGTCTTTTGAAGCTGCAGGACGCGGATTACGAGCGAGACGCCGACCAACATAATCCCACACATGCTCAGTATGCGATATATCCAGCGAATGAGCAGACCAAGGAAGAAGTTGCATGTGTTGGGCTGAACGGAAGTCTCGAACAGTATTTGCAATATGTGGGCGTGGATTATTCTGCTGAAATATAGCTCCAGGGATGCCTTGAAGGAAGGGAACGACTTCGGGCTGTAGCACTTCACAGACGTACCTGTTGCTATTGTGATTACCGTCAATTCGTAAAAATATGGATCTTCCATGATACGAAATCGCACCCCAAACCATGACTCTGGGTTTTAGGCCGCTATGTCGTTCGATAATGCACTCTGGAAAGCAGCTTTCACCGGCATAGCGTCTAACACGAATGCGGCCATTATGGTTCTACAAATTGAAGCGTAATTCATCTGAAAAGACAACTTGGTGCCGATCAGCTTGCCAGGCCATTGCAAACGCAGCCATGGATGGTTTTCCATAAGGGAAATCTTGTATAAAGGCACCCTTGCGCACAATCCACGGTGCAGCAGATGTTGACGAATTGACGAGGCCGACATTAGTACACCTGTAGCAGTACATCAACATGCTACCAACTGCCTAGAGGAAGCTGTAAGGTGATTCACCACCATGCAGAGTAGGTGTCGATCGTCGCGTGCTAACGTCACCTTCCATAGCCTTTGCCAGTTTTTCGAGTTGTTTGCTGCTCGTCGGTCCACTGCTTCCAAACTTGCATATCTGTGATGCTGTTCGGCTTCACACGAGCTCCTATTGCGCAATAGAAAAATCCTCCTTCTCGAAGGCCGATAATCCTCTTCCGTTCAAACTCCGAAAGTTGTTGGAATTTCTCTCTATTTCATCGTGGTCATCGTATTCATCTCTATTTCACTTAATGTTCGCCACTAACAAATAATCAATAACTATTTTCAACGTTTCGCTACAGCCCTCTATTTATACGCGTTCAGCATCAGTTTAAGGACGTTGCGCACGCCACGCGTGCGCGGTGGCTCTGAAATTTTACTATTTAACGTAATATCCTATAATTAATATTTGCTACAAAGTTTATTTAATTCTGATGATTCTTTCATGGTGTTGCATTTTTAAAAACAGCAGTATATATTCATCAAGAATTTGAGATTAATTCTTAAAAAATTCTAGAAGCAAATAAAGTATCTCAAATTATACGAAAATATATTCGTTCAATCAAATCACCTGACCTCTAGACTAGTTTTGAAAGACGTCATATTTTTTTTAAACTGTCTCATTAAAGTATTGTAGTCTATAAAGTTTCTTACTTATGCAGATAAACTATATGTTCCATAACCAATAGTGTGAACTCTTATTTTGCTATCATTCTTCTGAAAAAAATCCTTTCCTAAAAACTATAATTGGAACCTGACATAAACACACGCAAAAGACTTTTCGTAAAGTTAGTATAGTAAAATTATAAACTTCATTGAAAATGTTTTTCCATCCATTAAGCATCGATATTGATTAAATATTAAATCGATTTAGTTGCCATGGTAAAGTATTTAGAATGTCAGAAACAAATGATGAAATTGCATTATTTTATTTATATTAAAAATGCATCATGTTTACTTTTACGCTTTGTATTGACGAGGTAAAAAAGCCTAATTTGATAAATTACTTTACGGCTGATTCTCTCTTAAGAGGCACGCTAAAAGTATTCTACATCAAAATTTACTTAAAAACTGTAGAAAGACAAATGTGTGTTATAAGTTAATTTGATGTATTATTTTCATTGCAAATCAATCCAAGTGTTATTGATCTTCTGCAACAAGTCGTTATACAATAATCATTACATTTTGAAGTACAAAATTTTTTCTTTTTATAATAAAGTTTCACCGATGACGGATGTCTATCAGCATTCTCTCCTTTTGCTTAGTTTATATTATACATTTTCGAATTTGGAAAGAATTTCGAATTTTTATTTGCGTTTACATTACTGAACAATATAAATTGGTATTTTTTTCCATGTGGGCGTCATGGTGTTACGTTTTAAATGACACAACCATATTTAATTTTATTAAATATAAAATAAATAAAATGTATCTATTTACTTAATTTTAATAAAATCAACCCTATATTGTTAATTTTTTTAAAAAATAAATAGACAGTATAAATATATATACTTTTGAAGTATATATTGAAAATATTTTACATTTATTACTCAAACTCCGTCTTTGGCAAAAGTGACATCAACTTTTTTTTTTAACTTTTCGTTTATCTCTACCCTCTATAACGAAAAAAAACGACGCACCAAGAACGAGCTGTCCGATAAAGAAAAAAAATTGGTGGGTAGAATAATTATGTACAGAATAGAAATTTATGAAAATTTCAAAAAAAATTTGAAAAATTTATTTCAGAGTTACAAGTTACAAAGTAACGAGTTCAATAAGGTGTTAAGCCACTTCCAGCCTGGATGCAACCTGCCACACGACGTGGCACAGAGTTATAAAGCACTCTGATGGTCTCCTTTGGTATTTCTTTCCAAATTTGCTCCAAATGTCGGGGCAGGTCATCAACACTCCCTGGTAGACCAGTCGCCTTCCCAGACATGCTCGATTGTAGAGCGATCTGGTGATATTGCTGGCCAAGGAAGTGTTTGACAAGCCGTAAGAGAGTTCGAAGCAAAACTTGCTGAAAAAGGTCTGGCATTATTTTGCTGAAAAATAAGGCCAGGGTACAGCAAAAGGAACGGTAGCAAAACAGTTCGCAGAACGTCGTCGAAGTACCACTGTGCTGTAAGTTGCCTATAATGACGACCAAAGGGGTCCGGCTGTCAAACGAAATGGTATCCCAGACCATAATTCCTGGTTGAGGGCCTGTGTGGCATGCAATAATGAAAGCATGTACGCTGTCCTGGGCGTCTCCAGACACGTCTTCGATGATCGTCAAGACTTAGTTAGAAGCGGAATTCATCTCTAAACACAATACGTCCCCAGTCATCATGATTCCAACCTGATCGAGCCATGCACCACTGTAATCTGGCTAGAAAGTGAGCATGTGTAAGTGGCGTGGTGAAGAGGTTGGTACGAATGTAAATTTCAATCTATCAGCCGTCTGTGAATGGTCATGTTGGACACTGGTGATCAACCACGTCTGATGGTTGATAATGATGAATCAAGTGCTGTGACAGCTTATCTGACAATCAATATATCCTCCCAATCTGCTGTGGTGGTAGGTCAACCGCTACCATCATGACGCTAAAATCTGTCATTGCCCAACCATTTTTTTCAGCATCTTCTAATGGCCGCATCGCTTCGACCCATATGACGAGCGATTCTCTGATTCGCCCAACCTGCCTTTCGATCCAATGATACGACCTCTTTCAAACTCTGACAGCTGCTCGTAATGAATTCAAATCCTGTGGCGAGGCCTTTTTTGAGTAGTTGAAAGGTATCCTAAATCGCATTGCAACAGAAATTTTGACCATCAGATTAAGAATAGCTTCTTATAGACACCTGCTGATTGGGCAGTTCCGATGCGCTGTAGCACCCGTTATTCGTTCATTTCCCACCCCATTTTAATCATTTGCATTTTCGGTACAAATGTCTTTGCATACATAATTTAATTACAATCGGACAACTCCTTCTTGGTGTGTCGGGTTTTTTTCGGTTATAGATTGTATAACTAGTATCAGTTCGTCAACAAAACTAAAAAAGAAGAAGTATATGTAAGTGTAATAAGTATGTCACAGAAACTTATATGAAAAGTAATAAAAATTGACAAAAGCCAAAGGAAAATCTTTAATGTACAATTAAAGCTATAGTACGTGCCCTTTCAAGCAACAAAATAAAATAGTTGAAAGGTTAAAAAAGTAACAATAAATGTACCAGATTTGTCTCATTTTTAAATACACATGAAAAAGACCTTACGAATTAGAAGGGAGAAAGACAGATATTAGTAGGCAATAAATTAATACTAGAACCTAAAGATAATACTATTATATTTTTACACAAAATTTGCAGCCCAAAGGATCAACCCATTAGCAATTCAATTATGTTACTTAAAACATAAACACTAAAAATTATTTCTAGATATGTGGGAGATGTTTATTTTATTATAATTTGCTTCAAAATATAACCTATTATTGTAATGTTTTTTGCAATGAAATATATCTAAAAAAGTTTTTTTTTTAATAAACAAATGATTGGGAGAAAACAAAGCTTCTCATTAAAACATTCAGTGTATTGAGAAATCCGATTTAAAACACTATTGATAGTTTTAATGATAGTGGATTCTCATTTTATTTCATCGAAATATTTTTCCCCTAGACTTGTCGGTAACCAACGGAGAATATAGCTCAGTTTATTCTTATTTAGTCTGCTGCCCAGAGACTCTCAGAGATTCGACTCTCAAGTACTATCTATCTTACCCAGTCATGAAATTGGTATTACGATACGTGCTTGAGGACCTACTATTGATCCTTATTCACCAAACTGTATACGAAAGATATGTACAGTATTATAAATTAATGAAGGAAGTTCTTAAGGGTACCATAAACCTACTATAAAAATGAGGACCCAGCATCGAAAAAATTCTGACGTAGTAAAATGCTTCAATGTTAATATCGCATATTAATATTTTACTTAAGCATAGAAAACATATTTCAGTGCACAAATAGAAATTAGGTTGAATCAGTCTATTTTTCCCTACATTCTTCCCATATTTTCATTCTTTGTAATTTTTATTCTGGTGTCAAATATTTTAAGGGGACAGATACGATTTAAGCAAAAAATTTTAATTTAAGGATTTTCAAAATTATTTTGGTTGCTTCCTGTGTGTGCATACTATGTAAAACAGATTTTGTGCCCAAAATTTCTTAGAAAGCCAGCCATTTACTTTTTTTTTAAGAAAAAAACTTAAAATGTGTGAAGTGATTTTAAAATGTTACTCCTCTTACAAAAGTTTACATACACGCGCTTGAAGTTTGATTTACAAGTACGTCAAACTATGCATAACAAAATTTGGTATGGATTTTGCAATAACATGATTGGTATTCGTACAATACTTCTTTTTTATGAATTCTTATTGAAAATTCCTTAAAAAAATATACAAATTCTGAGTTCAATTATTTTTTAAAAAATAAGTATTGCTTTGATGCAAAAATACATACCAACTTTTGTAACATGTACTACTAGCAATAGGTAAAAAAATTCAAAGCATTAGGCACAATAGAAAAAAAGCCTTAGCATTTTAAATGAAGACAAAATAGTTATTTTATCTTTCCGAGTTAAGTAAATTTAAAGTTTTAATTTGTCATAGGGATTTGAATAAAAACGAAAGTAAAAGCTATGATAATTCTGTGTTTTTAAGTTTAGAGCTTTTAAATTTTGTCAGGTTATAGAAAGATATGTAAAGAATAATTTAAGCTAAGAAAATTGATTTTGAATTTTTGACCGATTTGTTTGTCAAATGAATCGTACTGTGTCAACTTAAACGTTTTATGGCTGAGTAAAAAGTTACACACATATTAACTTAACGTTTTTAACTGTAAAAGTATAATATTAAGGTCATTTTTACTTGAAATCATTTTTGAGAGATTAAATCCTATTCTTTAACTTTAGCTGAAAAGTATGATTCGTTTTATTATTATTATTTTTCTTTTGCTGATCTCTTACTACCAACATTGAATCCATTTAAGATTTTTCAATAAACAGGCAACAGCTTTCAATATGCAATCAATGTAACGAAACCTTACTAATCTCTCTCATCTTTCAACTTCACAATTCTGTTCTCACTCTCTCCTCACTCACTTCCACTCTCACGCTCCACTGCGAATACAAATCTTTCCCTCACTGCTAAAACAGCACCTACAATATCTTAAACAATATTATTATCTTTATTTTTAATATATTTGTAGAGGTAGTTTTTTTATTATGAAATGGTATATCAGATTGATAAAAATATTGTGAAAAAATTGACAACCATTTTCCATGGCAATCCAATAAACAAAAAAATGAAGATAGCATAAATTGCTGATTTGAAAAACTTTTGAACGTGTTATATTTAAAATATATTTATAAAATTCAACTATTTCTATAAAGTAATATAATTTTTAGTAAAGAAACCTGAAAAATCTATACTAATAAAAGAAAGTTTGTGTGTTTTTGTGTTTCAGCTGTTCCGGTTAAATTAAGCAGTCCAGAAGTATGAGCCATGGCATGTAGAAGCTATAGGTCGTTATGCTATTAAACCTCGAAGAGTGTTTTTCGAAATTCACTTTAGATTTTTTTTTAAATTCAATTTTTATGCGATTTTTCATTTAAATGGAGATATGACGTCATCAGCCATGCCAAGTCTTAACTTAGCGAAAATTATTGTTTCGAGCTGTTTTGGGGGGAATTTTAGCTCATTTTATTGTAAATTTACATATTTATGGTTGTATTTATTCGTTTTTTTAACTCTTAGTGGAAGAATTACATTTGTTTTTCGAAAAAATCATCCTAAATTTTTTTTTTTAATTTTATTTTTCCGTATGGCAACACTAATTTGATATAACAGTAGATAACAGTTGGAAGGAGCATTGGTTTTTCAGCTAAGCCTATTATGTATTTTTTCAATAACTAAATTAAATTCGTTTAATATACACTTTTTTTTGCTTATATTTTGAATAATTATTCCGAACCATTTCTGGGTTTAGATTTAAGTTTGTTGTTTCTTTTTCAGCTTAAAAATTTCTGATTTGTGTGTAGTCAATTGTATTTCTATTGTAATTTCTGTTTTGGTTTAAGGCAGCGTAAAATTTATTATTCTTTTTTCATTTTGACCTTTACATGTATTCATTTGATTCTTCTGTATTGTTTCTGGTTTTAGATTAAACTTTGTCATTTATCTTCCAGAATTTCTGATTTTTTTTGTGGTCAGAGGTTTCATGTTATTTTTCTTTTTTACAATAATTCTAAATTGAATTGGTTTAATATGCATTTTTATGGTTTTCAGTTGTTAATGTTGATTGTTTAGATGTTTGTTTAAATGTTGTAATTACTATTTTAGGTTAAGTGCCACGTTTGTTTTATGAACTACCATTGGAGGTAATTATTTTCAATTGTTAATGTTGATTAATATGTTGTTCTAAACAATGACCCAAGTATACGAACTGTTGAATTTTAGGTATGATACATTCCCTTGCCAAGTTGTCCCAAAAAATGGTGATGGCTCCTGTCTCTTCAGTTCAATTTCTTATTTGTTGTGTGCAATCCAGTACTATTGCTCAACGGGCTGTTCATTTATTATCAACAACTGGAATAGATTTAAGGTATTTACACTTGATGATGAATTGAACAACTACTCATCTGGCGAAGCGTATAAAACTACCCTATGACTTACTGCTCCACTTCTGAGTTACAGGCTGTCTGAACTCTGTTCTTTCGGTTTCCAGATTTTTCATAAGGGATATTGAAGGCTCTTTGCTGTATTTTGGTGAGAATTTTCAAACTGTTAAAAACATGTGGTTCAGTGGCAAAAACTTGGAGTGGTGGACACTTTGATACCTATGTGTTTGTTTCTTCTTATATTGAATCGAAATTTTTGAAAGCAACACTTAAGTCATCAGAAATTCTTAAGCTGGGAAAGAAATGACTATATAAAATCTAAAACCAGAAACAGTACAGAAGAATCAAATGTATACATATAAAGGTCAAAATGAAAATAGAATAATAAACCTGGCACAGCCTTAAACCAAAATAGGTATTACAATATGAATACAATTGACTACATACAAAATAAATCAAATTTTCAAGTTGAAAAGAAATGACAGAATTAAATCTAAACCCAGAAAAGGTTCGGAATGATCATACCAAAAATAAGGTAAAACAATGTATATTAAACTAATTTAGTTATTGAAAAAATATATTACATGTTTAGCTGGAAGACCGATGCATCTTCCTATCAGAATACAGTCTTAACCGTTTGAGTCCTAAGCAGTAATAAAAAAGATTCTTGCGTGTTTTTTATATTAAACAAGATATCAATCTCTTGGCATGGCCAAGTAATTTTAGCGCGTTTTCACATGTTGTATTTTAAAATAATGCACCTAATGAACTTTTTACTAACAGAAAGTAGTACTATTCTTTAAAAAAAATAATTAATTTAAATATGATTTGGCTTATCTAGGGCAGAGATGCGACCAAATGCCGAAAACTCGAGGTCAATCGGTTGCTTATTGGCTGAGAAAAATTTACGACAAAATATGGAACGAAGACGAAATTTTCGTCCTAATAGCGGTTTTTACACTACGTGAAAAACGCTCTAAAAATAGTCAGATTTTGGTGGAATAGCGTGATTTGCTTAATGCCAATTTGGCTGTGGTGATGCTAATACGTAAGAATACAAAGGCTAATGTAAATTTTTATTTATATATGAGGTGTTCTTTATGTTAAACTGAAATTAGTGATACTATCAATATACAGTTATACTTGGGCTATGTATAGCATAAAACTAAGTCATTACCTCAATATCAGTCACCGCAATCAAAGTGGTTCTTTTTTCACCAAAATTTGATTTTTTCCATATAAGACACATAAGAATCTGTTATTTTGATATTGTGGTGCAAATTTTGCTGTGATAACGCGAATACATAAGTACCCTTTTCCTTAATTGGCAGATTCCATAATTTTCCATTATAACAAAAAAAAAGTAGAAAAATGCACCTGAAGAAAATTACACTCAATTCAAACTAATTGAGACCAACAGATTGTCAATATTGTGATTTTAAGTTAGAATTTATATTCACGTATAAGATTTTGCTTATGGTAGTTTCATCAAATCTTAATTTATTTTTCTTTTGGTTTGAATTAATATTATAATTTCTATACTATGTGTAATTACTTTTATATTTATTTGTTTCTTTTATTTCAAATTTAAATATTTAAGATTTTCTGTTATGTGTTTTTTTGTTGTTGTTCAAAACTGTTTATGGCAATTTTATCAAAATGAAGGCTTACTTTTTCTGTTTTAGATAACGTTTTAATTTAAATGATGTTGTAATTCCTATTTCAGTGTCACAGTTTTGTTTTTCTGAACTATCCTTTTCTTGCATATCATTGTTGGTACAGTGATTATGTGATACAAAGACTCAAAAGTCTATTTTTCAGCCGAACAATAATTTGTGAGACCTTTTGTAAACAGAATCATAGATCATGATTACCTATTCATGACACAAATATCAAAGGTTTTTTTTATTTTTTTATTTATTTATTTATTTTTTACAATCAATAAAACTACACCTTTATTTCTTACCAGAATTTTTTTTTGTCATGTCCATTTGTTCACAAAAAAAAACCATCTGTTAGAAAAATTATGGATGAACACGGAAACTATGGATACGATTAAATGCTCAAAGTAATTTTCCTTCAGACAATCAGTTCTTCAGGCTGATTGTATGCATTTTTTACACATAAATGTTACATGTTTTACATATCTATGCCAATTTCTGTCGTTGAAGATAAATATTCATCCTTCCTAATAATAATTCTTCCTTCATCGGCATATTCAATATTTTGTTCAATGTAGAAAATATTGCTCAAATTTTTATAACGGAAAGAAAATGACACTGAATTCAAACTAATTGCTATTAACATGTTTGTAATATCGTGAAGATAATGCTTCCTATTTATGAGAAACCAGAATGTACCATGTTTTTTTTGTGTATCGCTGATTTTTGCCTTTTGGTCCCTATGACCGAAAAGAACTCATTTTTGTTTTAAATAGAAAAAAAAGCATAATTCTTTTTTAACAAAAAACTATTTGCTGGAACTATGATAAGGTGAAATAATATTTTCATATTTTCTTTTGAATTCCATTTTGACCAGATTTTTCGTCATGACTTAACTTTGCTTCTAGCAATCTTGCAAATCAGAAAACTGTTTCATTTGTGATCGTAAAAATTATTGCACAGAAAAGATATGCACCTTGAAAAGATTTTCTCATATTTCCCTCTGGATTTCTTTAAAATTCAGTGTTGAAATGATTTTACGTCTCATGCTATCATGGTTTAACGTTGCTTCTGATTATCTGTTCCTCACATAGTTTCTTGGAGATTATATGCATATTTTATTTTATACTGTCCATATAGGATATATATATATATTTCAATTATCATTATAGTTATTTATCATTTATGTACTCATTCTTTTGCTCTTTGCAATCAAATAATAATTTTTAATAGAAATGTTGCAAAAAAGTATTGTTTCAATAATTAATTTTTTAGCAACATGGTTTATTATTTGTTTCATTCAGTACTGTTGTTTGTTCTGAACTATTTCAACGGGGACCTGTTTTAGGTAGATTTTGATTTTAGTTCATACTAATTAAATGTTTTTAGTATTTAATTACATCTAATACTGTATATTAGATGTATTACAGAGATGTTAGATAGTATTATATGGGTTATGGGTACAATGCTAATTTAATTTTTTTTCAGTCGAAGGCTTCCTAATATTTTTTATTTATGATAGCATTTAGTGAATCAGTTTATCATTAATTTTTTCTTTCAATTCATCTATTGCAGGTTATTTCATCCATAGTTCCCATAGCAGAAACTCACTACTGCTATCACTTTTTTGTAATTTTCATTTATATTTGCATTCATCATATCTATTTACTCTTTAGCTTGATAATTTTCTCTCTTACATTGAAATATTTGTTTTCGTTTAGTTATTACTTCTTTGAGGCCGAATTGCAATTTGCTTAAAATTATTTCTGTGAACATTCATTTGAAAAAAATATTTTTAGTTTTAAATTGTACATGGTTTTACCCTCACTAAAAATATTATAATACTATAATAGATAAATTTTTGTTTTTAAAACTTAACCCGTGCGAAGAACGGGCATTTCAGCTAGTTTTCTAATAAAATAGCTTGAAAGTTGCATTAATGATATAAGAAGGACTGAATAAATTGAATTAGTTCCATTGCTGAATAATAAACAGCGCTAAGAACAAGCTTTTACAATAAAAACAGATTTACGGACGCTGGCAGTCGTTTTACTGTTATATCTTATTCTGCAACCAAATGCATTTACATTCTTCATATGCATTGACAATACCTTATTTTATGGATCAAATTTCTAATATATATAGACTTTGACGAGTAATTTAAAAAAAGAATATGTGAATATAATACGAACATGTGGAAATTGAAAGTGCAATAAAAAAAGGTTGAAAACAGAATAAATTGTTAATGAATATTCATCCTGTAGTTAATCACGAGGTGATAAAAGTAACTTAACAAAGAAAATAGCTTACTTTAAGAATAAATCTAACTCAGCATTTCTCAAACTGTATGGCTCGTCCCCTAGGGGGCTTGGTAACCCTACATAGAGGGCACAAGCATATAAAAAATGAAAATATACCATTCTTTTTTTTTAAAAACAATATTAATTTACAGATAGGAAGCCAAACAAAATATATTCTGACGTAATAAGATTACACATTGCACTTTCATTATTGTAATCTGTTCAAATTTAAAAAATTAAAGAAAAGCAACATAAAACTTTTCTTATTACTGAAAAGTAACTTACTAAAAATATCTATTATTTAAAAATAGCATGTACAAAATTTAATAAATTATCAAGATAAATATTAAATTTTCATGAGGAAATTATCATGTGGTTTATTATAATGGTCGTATAGTGTTAGATTTAATGTGTGTGTACATTATTATTGCATTCAATGCATTGTTATTCTATGGGAAGGGGCGATGGAATTTATGATTGAAAATTGGGTCGCAAATATCGAAAGTTTGAGAATCCTTCAACTAACTAGCAGTTTCAACACATATATTTATTTTGCTCCGAACTAAATGTGTTATATGCTACTTTGGAATGGGAAATCAAGAACTGTGGAATCAGGCTGTTTTGAAAGACAATCTATCACTTTATTTGTATTGACTTGAGGATGAAATATTTGTTCGAGAAACTAAACAATATTTTCTAGAGCTGACGATGTTCCATAATTATAAGTTACCGTGCTTGTGCTTATCTGTTTTGTTAATTAGATTTCATTTTTTTTAACTCGTTGAATATTTATTCAGTTTAAGAATCCTTACGTAAATTCATGTTTAAAAAGATGCTAGTGTCATATCTTCTACTAAAAAAAGTTGATGTTGATTTTTTTTTTGATTTTACACGTTATTCTTGCTTTAGAGCAGTGATTTCAAAAGTAGTATAAATGGACCCCTAGGGTGCTATGATGATTTGCAAGGGGTCCACGCAAGTGAAAAGATAATTTTAGGGTCCATGAATTGAAAATGGGGGTCTATGATAATGACTTATTAAACTAGATTGTGACTTTAATTATAAAAGAAAATTTAATCATGTGGAAGCCTAATTTTATTTATTTAACAGATTTATTTCCTCAATTTAATGAGGTTAATTTGCAGTTAAGTAGTATAACATTAAAGGTCACAAGTTTTCTCAGTTTGTAACAGACAATCCGTCAGGATATTTTAATCAACGTTCAGCATTTAAATGCCCTTCATTTAGATTTTAAGACTTTGTCTTAGAATGCTTCAACTATGGTATGTATTACCATAACAGCAATTAATTCCTATTGAAAAAAATATTCATACTATGATAGGAACTGATCCGAATAGGCACTAACGAAGATTTTAAAGTAAAGTTTAGAAACAGATGCAAGCAATTTTGGCTTTAAAAATACGTACCTGTTAAAGAATATCGAACGAAAGTTTTTAATTGCTTTTCCTAGTGAGGAGTTTCAGCACGCTTGCTAATCTCCTAAACAAAACAAAAACAAAAAAAGAAGGAAGAGGGGGGGGGGACTGATCAATACTAACAGATGAGATTTAGGGTTAAACCTGAAAAGATTGATACCAAATGTTAAAAATTTGTTATTAAAGCACCAGATTCATTCATCCTATTAAAAGCATTTGTTTGTTGTAAGTTGTAGTTTGTTGTTTGGGTAATAATTAAATTTTAGTCAAATTAATTAACATGTGCTTCTTAAGTTTTAAACACTATAGTTCAATTCTTTCAAAATAAATAGCTCTGTACTAGCTGTCAAAAAGAAATTTAAATTGATAAATTTGTAAAAATTCAATATTAGGTATGCAGGGGTCTACCTCCCTTCCCCCCCCCCCCCAAAAAGACATGGCAAAAATGTTTGAAAACCTATGCTTTATAGCATGTTATTTCTGTGTTTTCAGATGAGGAGGAAAATTATTTATAAGAAGTGACTGGGAATAAAAAGCTAAAAATTTCTTAATTTTTCTCAATTTTAATGCGAATATTTTTCTAAATATATAGATATACACTGTTACTTAAGTCGGGGTTCGTGGATTTAATGCTATCAGTCTCAAGGAGTAAAACAATTCCTTAAAATTGGTGAAAATGTGTTGTAGAAAAATAATCCTTAAAAATACAGTACAATCCTTGCAAGTACAGCAATTAAAGTCGCTTAATAAGACCCAGAAATTTTCCACACCTTCTACAGCGTTCAGATATAACTATCAGTGTCTAAAAATACAAATACGTAACGATAAACGTTATTCGCAAGCCATTACTCGATCGTAACAACTGAAGTTTTCAACAGCTCCAAGTGATATTGACTTTCAACGAACGACTCTTATTTATATTTTGCACGGCTGCGGTCTAGATCTTTCCCAAAAGATCTGCATACGTCAGAGATCGTGATGTTAATGATTTTCTCCAGTAATTTTCAGAAGCATCCATATGATAGCCATTTTGCCAAAAAGTTCACAATCTTCCTAAAGTGTTTGCCAACTCACCAAATTTGGTCACCAAAAAAGATGCCAACTTGGCTGTATTGCTAATATTTTACCAAGTTTCGATTGAAACGCCATTAAAATGTAAAGGGCAACGTTGCTTGCAAATGTTGAAACATTTATCATAAAATAAACACAACAGAAAGTAATATTAATCTATTAAAGATTCAGAAATAAATTATTTACATTACTTTAAGCATTAATTACACAGCATTCGTAGCAATATATATATATATATATAGAGAGAGAGAGAGAGAGCATACATTTTCTTAAAATATTCATAATGTTTTCGATAACTAAAATGTTTACAGGTTTTCATTCTAAATTTAAATTCCTCTTCAAGCTTTAAAACTTAAAAAATAATTCTACTAATTCTTCATGGTTTTGGGTGAGTGAGTGAATTAATTTTGAGTTTTATGACGCACACACAAAAGCCAATTTTGGCGAAGCTACGGACTTCATTGTATTGGAAGATACAACAAAAAATTTGGGAATCTTGGATTTTAAAACTGTATTATTTAATAAAGAAACCTTATCTATTTTACACAATACATTATTTTTTTTTCTTTTCCAAAACATTTAAAATATTTTTGTTCACTTTTTTTTATTTTTAAATTGTAAATTACTTAAATTAGTCATCATACTGATCAAAATTACATATATGATCTTTTTTTATTATTATTATAAATTCTTTATATAAAGAAAACATAGTTTTAAAAAATTACGGGTTTCAAATAAAATATAAGTAACAAAAACGCAGTTTGCCTATTAAAAGACATTTTGATTAAAAAAGAAAAGACGATAGAGAAATCATATAATTTCGAAAAAGGAATGTTGTTAATCAAATACTTTTGATAAAAATGATAATTATTAAATATTTTTTTTAAAAAAATGATAATATTATTAAAAATAATGATCTTTTTTTGTCAAAAAAAAAAGATAATAACAAAAGTTTTTGATAGCAGACTATAATAATGAAAATGAGTCGTTTTACCAAGTTACACAATACAAAAATAATTATAGATTATTGTTAAATAGTTTGTTTGAATGTGTGATGAAATGACAGTTTTTTCCTTATAGTACTTTTTCATTATATATATATATATATATATATATATATATACAAGAGCAAAAACATTATGACCACCCTACATTTTGCAATGAGCTAGCCTGGATGACGTGGAAGGCACGTGATAAGGTGGAAATGATATTTAACTGCTGGACAGTCTGAAGATTTTCGTGATTCTAACTTTTTGAGATCCCATGGCAGCCAATCGGAGTCATTTTCCTCACCCCCCCCCAGCATCCAACCAGAGAGCAGCCTCTCAGCTCTCTCCCATGCAACTTTCTCAACAAGAAATTCAAGAGAACTTCCATCACCATAGGCATGCCTACCGGACTAGTCCTGTCAACCAACCACCAAGACGTATCTCGCAGACGGAAAAAACCCACTTTCGCCATCTTCCACATCACAGAAATCCAGATATGGGATGGAGGGCTGCTTTGCAGCCATATGCCCACAGACTCACCGTAATCACCGTAAAAATCATTCTTTTATTTACTTCTGTGTGTGATGGGAAAGGCTGCGGATCTGAGCGACTTTGATGGAGGGCAGACTGTAATGGCTCGAAGGCTCGAAACAAGTATTTCCGAAACTGCACGACTCGGGAATTGTTCGCAATCTACAGTTGTTAGTACTTACGCAAAGTGGATGAATGACGTTGAAACCAGCAGTAGACGACATGGTGTTGGACGTTACACGCTATCAAAGGAAAAGGTCGTCGGAAACTGTTTTGCATATTGAAGCAAAACCGGAGCCAGGCAGTGGCTTAGCTTACATCCCAATAAAATGCAGGGCTAAGTAGAATAGTATCGGAGCACACTGTTCAGCAGACACTGTTGGATATGGGGCTACGCAGCAAACGTCCCACCCGTGTGCCTTTGCTGACCAAGCGTCATCGCCAACTACGCCTGCGCTGAGCCCCGGAACATCGCGACTGGTCCATGGATCAGTGACAGAGAGTTGCCTGGTCAGATGAATCACGGGTTGTCATTCATCACGCCGATAGACGTGTCAGGATACGCCATCTTCCAGGCGAACAGCTACTCCCTCAATGTACAGTAGGTCTTACACAGGTCGGTGGTGGCGGTATTATGCTTTCGGGGACGTTCTCTTGGGAGGACCCGTGGTTGTGGTAGAGCAGACCATGAATGCTACAGGGTATCTGAACATCATTGCGGACCAATTGCACCCTTACATGGTCTCTGCTTTTCCAGCTGGAAATGGAATGTTACAATAGGTCCAATAGGTCAGCGCCCCATGTCACAAGGACTAAAATTGTGTTGGAGTGGTTCCAGGAAAATGATTCTGAATTCTAGTTAATGTCCTGGCCACCTAACTCACCGGATCTCAATCCTATAGAATACATTTGGGATGGACGGCAGCTCAGAGTTCAAAGACCACCAATTCGGAATATCTCGGATTTGCGTGACCGTTGCTTAAACATCTGGTACAATCTGTCTCCGGCCATCTACCAAGGACTTGTGGCATCCATGCCAAGGCGGATTGAAACTGTGTTGCGCGCCAAAGGTGGTCTAACTCCTTTTTGACAGGTGGTCATAATGTTTTTGCTCTTGAGTGTATATATATAATGAAAAAGTACTATATATACATTCGTAAATTGCTGATTTTTTTTATACTCGGAACATAGTGAAAAAATAGTTCAGTATTTAAGTCTTAATAAATCACAAGTTTGTACCCAATCTTGTCTATCTATTCAGAATAGATTTATGAAAAATAACAATCAAAAGAGAGAAAACTTATTTTTTTAAATTTTATAAAAAGAAATATGATTGATTCTGGTTTTTTATTTTAAAGGAAAGTGATGAAGAAAATTTCTGAAAATGAAATTTCTTTATATTAAAGAGAAACTATTTTTATAACTATAAATTCAAAGAACAGAGTTATTGTATACATAAAACTGATTCATGCATAAATATAATAAGTTATATTCCAGTCAGAAATAAATATATTCGATGCAACAATACAAGTATATTTATAATAAATAGTCATCATTCTTACAAAAATTACTTATATATATCTATATCTTACAGGTGCAATATATCCCGAAAAACTACATGTTTATGGATTTTTTTTAAATATCAATCTTTATTATAAAACATCGTGATAAATCAAATTTCTTTCAGTTTGATGATATATAGTGGATAAACTTTTTAGAGAAATAACTCAATTTAAAATAATTGTTGACACAAATATCTTTCATGATAATTATAGTAAGAAATATATTTGATAATTAACATAATATAATTAAAGTTGGTGACTGAAAGTCACCAGTGAACTAGAGTTAATTGAAAGCGTAAGTTCGTTCAGAGAAAGCGTTAATAGAATTCAAATACTAGAAAATATAAATGAATATGATTTTCAAAATGACTTCTAAGGGCAGTTCTGGAGAATGAATTTACATTTTAGTGCAATTGAAGCATTATTAGGCAGAATTCATTAGATTTGTTCTAAAAATTTCATAATATTATTAAGATTTAATATATTTTAAAAATCAATGTGTAAATTAGGAGTAACAAAAAATAGAAAAAGGAAAATAATTTATGGTTAAATGCATTGATTTTTTTAGATAATACAACGTTTCAAAATTTAAAGAAAATAACTTTTTTCCCATTATTTTTCCTAATTAAAAATATTTGTAAGAACAAAGCCCACCTTTAGATATATTGATATTCACATTTTTCAAAAATACCTATAATTTATTTATTTCAAGCAAGCTTAAAATTCTTAATGTAAAATATATAACAGCATTCAGTACAATTTTGTGTAACTATAACTTTCTATTGAATGCTCAAGTTCAAAACTTAATTCATTTCGCTGATAATCGATAGATGGCAGTCATACTTGTATTCTTAAGACTTTTTTTAAAGATAAGGCAACAAGATTGTGAAACTGATGAGGATATGATGATTTTTTAATGCATATATGGTTTGTACTGTAACATTTCAAATATAAAAATTAGTACGGTGTAAAATCATTTTACAAAAGAGCATTTTAGGTATTTTATTCCAAAGAAAATACTAGAAAAATTAATTTCGAACGCAAATCTTAATCTTTTGTACATTGAAATACATTTCTTTAAAAGTTCCAAGAACCCTTCATTCAAACTTCTTAATTAATCATATTTAAAAAAAGGACAAAATTAATCATTTAACCAATTATACTAAATCTATTTATCATTGTATTTATTGGCATAAGTTCACGAAGTTGTTAATTTTGAACCAGTATCACTTCTAAATTTATAACACAAAGCTGTGTGATTCCTAATTTAATCAAGACTCTTAATCTATGCTCTTTATCAAAATAAATGAAACACCATATATTTACTACGTAACTGTTATATAAAAGCAATTTTTTTTTATTGAAGACAGATAAAATAATACCGGAACACTACAAGTATCACGCGAAGCATACAGAAGAAAGTAAAATAAATAAAATGAAACAAATGAAATAAAGAATAAATTAGCAAATGAAACTTAGGAAACAAACGAATTACAAAATCAAAAAGTTGAGTCATTATAAAAGTATGTTAAAAAGTACATTATAAAATTAAGCAATTAATTAACTAAGATTGCCAGCAAAGCAATGGTCAAAATATCGGAACAATAAAAAATTACAAAATCAAATTAATAATGTTGCAAAATAATGTGTATATAGCTTTAATTTAAAAAAACTGATAAAAATTAGGAAGTCATTTAGTTTTAAGAACACGTATTTTAAACTTAAGGCATTTTCTTTTTTTCTCAAATTTTGAACAAAAAAAGATAAAAGCAACTTTATTTAAAAAGCAATAAGATATTTCAGACTACTAGACCTTATCAATCACATATTTTTAAGCACCTATAACTCATGTAAATATAAACAATTACTGTAAACATGACATGTGTAAAGATGCAAAATTGAAAATTTTATATATATATTTTATATAAAATTGCATTAAATGTCTTCTTTTCGGCAACTTAATTCACAAAACAAGTATGACTGTAACAAATTGCTTTACACTTTTCAAAATAAAATTATTCATAATCAGTATTTTTTTAATTAGACAACAGTTTCATTTGATGATCGTTGTCAGAGAATCTAATAGAACGTATTATGCAGACAATATTATGTCTTGACAATAATATTGTCAAGACATTCTTTCAATTCAATTTGTATGCCTAATATATATATATAAGTTCAATTAACTTTAAAAAAAAGTATTTTGAAAAAGGAGTTTTGAATTTTTCCTTCAATAATCTGCAAGCAAAACACAGCCTCTCTGTTATAACCAAAGTATATGAAAGTATAAAACGTTTGTAAACTGCCCCCTGGCCAGTTCATTGTACTGTTGCTGCTCTCAAGGGGCAAGCCATTCATTCGGAAACCATCGTCAACGGAACAGACCAGAAGACGCCCCATGTCCAAACAGTTACTAGGAGGGGTTGTTTATTTCGACAGTGTGCCCCATTTGTTTATATTAGAACCTGCACATCACGGGCGCAGCACAGGAAATGGGGTTGCACACGCAGCAGGGGTGATTCTTGCAGTTTTATATATTTCGAGGAAATAGAATGGATAGAAAAAGAGATGAATCCTTGTAGTTGGTTGCTTTTTCCCTGTACATTCTGTGTTTTAAATTAGAGTTTCCATGTCCGTTGTTTCCCGGATATAGCCGGCTGCACTTTTTTTCTTTTTTAAGGTTATACAACGTTTTTTTTTTCTCGTGAGAAATGACCATGAGTTTTTAGTGTTAAGTTGCTTATTTCAGACAAAGCTCTTGATTATGTAATACTACATACACTCATTTGCACGAACTTAATTCAAACTTTCTAATCAAAATTGGTTACTTATTTTCATCTTCATTAAATTTTAGTATTTTAATCTTATATAATAACAATTTTCTTATCATATATGCATTAACCAAGTCCAAATGACTAGTAGGAGTTTTTTTCTCTTTATGACGTCAACCTGACAATATGAAATAAAGCTAAAATATTTTTAAAGAAAATAATTTCTAATTTTTCTATCTTTCTATATTTTTAATGAAAATAATTTCTCACTCGTTTCAGCAAACTCAAATTGTTTCTTTTCAATATAAAAATATCCATACCTTTCATTAAGCAATATTTGGTACTTTGCAAAATGGATTAGAATTTTCTGACACTAATCTCAATTGAACATATGTAGAAATTTCAAGAAAAATATCGTTCTAAGTAGGTATGAAAATATGTGAATACCAAACGATAATTTTCTGCCCTGTTAAAAACTTAGAACTTCTTCCATAATGCATAATAGTATGAATCAAAAAGGTTTATTCCATTGAAAAAAATATTGATTTAAATATAAAATTAAACTATAAACTATAGGACCCTTTTTCGTCTATTGAAAATGTGTAGATGAATTTTTTTAGAGAAAACAAAATCTGTTATAAAGCTAAATTCATGAATATTTTTCCATGAAAGTTTAATAATAATGTATAATGAACAAAACATTTTAACAATAATATTACTTAAAGTAAAAGTATATTCTTTAAGAAATATTTGCAAATATTGGAACGGATCTTACGCGTCCTTCTAATAACCCTCTTGGGAAATCTTTCGGCTATGAATGAGAACAACCCTTTTTGAAGAAGAAACCGTGATATGTGCAGATTAGGTCAGTTATATATAGAATAGGTTTGCTTGCTAGAAATATAGATAGAGTAGAATAGATGATTAGAAGAAGTTGCCTAGAGATTGAAACATTAAGAAGTTGAAGATAAGGAAAGACACATCGCAGATAAGGTATTAGTTATATTGATAGCGCGTTTCGAGCTTTAAATTGTTAAAGTGATTTAAGTGAGGATTGGTCACATAGCTTTAGTGTCAATCAAATATTAGAGTAGTGGATTGATTCATAAAAGGTGGATCAATTGATTAGAAGTCTTCTTTGAATTCGTGACTCTCGTAGCCAAATCTCCCCTGCCCTTTTCTGGGAACATCACATCCTATCTGATTAATTGAATTGTGTCTGTGATAATTAGTGTGCTGAATAAATAGTTTAAAAGTATTATGTCGAGTCGTCCTTCACTTCCTGCTACACCTTTAGCCGGGTCCGAGAGTAGGGATGAGAGTGTTACAATATTATATAAAAAACAATATTGCAGCTTTAATGTAAACAAACGGAATAAAACTTTTCAAAATAGATTGAAAAGGATAAATAAAAGTGTTATATGTAGTTTTCCTTTAAATATTAGATAAATTAAGAATTTTTTATTCTTTATTATTTATTTGTTGCTTATTTAATTGTGTTATAATTATTTACAGACTTTCTACGGAACTTTTTTTGTGTAATATGGTTTTGAAATACAAAGTAGATATTTTAATTGGTGCATGTGTGCAAGTTATTGATATTTTTGCAATGTGAGCTATAAAATATTATTTTTCATAACTGTTAAACTTATTTAAAACGCTATTAAAAGAAGTAATATGTGGTTTTTGTAAACACAAAACATATATTGTTTACATTAATACTCAGATACAAAAAATTAAAAATCCCATGATTTAAAAAAAAAGAATTTTTTTTATTAAAAAGAGAAAAAAAACATAATGAATCCTTTTATAAATATATATATTCAACTTTTATGTACTTACACAAATTTTCATAAATTCAAATAAAATAAGAATTTTAATAAGACTTCTAATTAGTAAGTTTATTATTTTTATAACTACAACTAAAATAGGTGAACTAATTATTTTAATTGGATTTTACAAATAAAAATGTTTGAAGTCTTGATAATTATACTTAAAATCACTAATTCAAACTACACAATTAAATCCTGTACTTAAATTTTATGAATTTCTATCCAAACTAATTATCTTTTAAATAGATTTTGTCAAGTCATTACTTGTAATGGCTTTAATTATCGCCATGTGCTTTACTTTTTTTAAAGAATCGAAATTCATGATCTGTAATAATGTTTGAAGTTCTAGTAAATGATCAATTAACGAACACAATAGGAGAGAGCGTAAAATGCAATTATTTCACAGCATTGCGTGCTCAAATATTTATTTGATGATAATGAGAAAACGATTTTGGCAATTAGTTTCTGGTAATGGATTGTAAAGAAATTTGAATGAGCGTTTATTATTTAGGCTCTAAAATGAGTGCAAACATCAAGATTATTAGAAAGGTATTCGTTTTAGAAGTATTCATCCATTCAGTAATAAAGACGAAAATGCTCATTTTCTATAAACGTTTTGAAGCTTTCACTTCTTTTAAAT
This sequence comes from Trichonephila clavata, assembly GCA_019973975.1. Lineage (NCBI taxonomy): Eukaryota > Metazoa > Arthropoda > Arachnida > Araneae > Nephilidae > Trichonephila > Trichonephila clavata. Next base: position 78,946 of record BMAO01037407.1, on the reverse strand, counting down.
TTTCATCTATATTTTATCTTTAGAGCTCAGTTATATTCTTATTTAGATTATATTGATTTTAGGTAATGGGAAAACCAAGTAAAATATTAATCACATTGAAATGTCACTCAAATTCTCTGTTTGGTATTAATTGATTTTGTTTTAAAACTGCCCGAGGGGTGTTTGAAGATATATTCCGTAATTTTTTTTTATCATGATTAAGTAAAGAAGACGAAAATTGAATAGGTATGTTTAATCTTCTAGCCTCCGTGCATAAAGAGATGAAAATGAAATCGTTTTAGCTGAAATATCAATTAAATGTTCATAATTTTTTGAATTTCAGCTATTATAAATAGTATTTGACAGAGCTTGAAAGAAAAATTCAAGAATCTCATACATTTTGTAGTTGTAAATTAATAATCATTATGTCTTTTAAAAGAAGGGTTCTCCCAATTTTACTCAAAAAAATCGTTTGTTGTTTTCTCAACAGCTTTATTATTTATCATTTTAGATTCCAAATAGCTAAGTTGCCGCCCATCCGGTATAGTTGTCAGTGAAGCTGACTGCGGTGCCGTAGGGACTGGGTTCGAATCCCGGAGAAGGCATGGATGTTTGTGTTGTAATCCTTTCTTCTGTCTGTGTTGTATGTTATACATTGCGTGGTGCACGGGGTTTCTAAATGTTAAAAAAATAGCTAAGTTTCGGAATAAAATTTTAATTAAAATGGAACTTATACTTATTTTACCAAATATTCTTTTTGAGAGGAGAGGAATCATTCACATATACCCTACATTTTTACGTATTTACTACACTCGTTTTCTGGAATGGGAGATATCGACATTGTTAATCAAAATTGGTTATATTGGTTCACCTTCCATTTTTTTCTCAGGTAATGTACACCCATGTCCATAAATTAAGGATAATGAAGTTCAGGCAAAGAAAGAGACAGAAGCAAAACAAATTTGACTTATTTGTAAAGTCTATTTATTAAACAAAAGGTAAAGAGCAAAAAAGATGCTGTATGTTTGACAGAATTAATAAAAATTTCGATTTTTACTCCCTCGAGCAAATTTCAAAAAAGAACCTATTTACAAAAAACAGTACAATATGGTTAGTATGATGGTTAATACGGAGTATGTCTCCCGGACGATGCAATACAGGCCTTACAACGCCTACGCATGCTGAGTATCAAATTATCAATCTGATCTTGGGGAATATTACACCCCTCATCAAGCAATGCCCTCCGAAGTTCCGGTAGACAGGTGGGAGGGGGTTGACGGGCTGCAATTCGTCGGCCAAGCACATCCCACACATGCTCTATTGGACTCAAGTTCGGTGAGTATGCTGGCCAATCCATACGGGTGATATCCTCCGATTGAAGGCATCCATCTACAATGTTTGCATGGTGAGGACGGGCGTTGTCATCCACAAACAGAAATTCAGCACCCATGGCGCCCCGAAAAACGTACATGTTGCTCCACAATGGCATCCCGATAGATGTGGCCTGTCATCGTTACACTCTGAACATGCAGATCGGTTCTGGAACCAAGAATAATTCCTCCCCAAACGAGCCATCCTGCACCACCGTAACGGTGTCGTTCAATGGTGTTCTCTTGGTGGTAACGGGTACCTGGCGCTCTCCATGTGAATGTCTGGTGAGAATCAGACTGCGAACTAAACCTGGACTCGTCGGAAAACATCACACAAGACCACTGTTGCGGTGTCCACAATGCATGCTCTCTACTCCAGGTTAATCGCAGGCGACAGTGAGTTGCGGTAAGGGGAACACATCTGACAGGCCTACGAGCACATAGACCAATGTGCCCTAAGCGTCTGTACACGGTCTGCCTTGAAACTGCCGTACCGGTAGCTGAAGAGAGCTGACGAGATAAGTCTGATGCTGTGCTCCGGCTGTAACTGCCAAATACCGGTCCTCATTCGGCGTTGTAACTTGGGGGCAACCTGTGCTGTAACATCTACTCACATTACCATCATCTTGGAATCGTTGCCAAAAGACTGGAGATGACACTCTGGGAGATTCAAAGGTCCTCGGATACTTCCAGCTGGGTACGTCCACATTCTAGTCGTCCGATAATTCTACCACGTAAAAAATCATCCAAATGCTTCCTTTGTGCCATAACTATGCGGTTATTGCACTGAAAGGATTTTAAAGCGGTTGTGAACAATTTTACTTCTTTGCCACCATTCCTCACATACCCACCCCTCTCTTACACTCTCGTCATTGTGACGTACTATCCGCGCCATCTGGTGGTTTCCTGTAATTTGCATATTCTTCTTCAAGATGTGTATGATAATTCTACAGGTGAAATTTTTATTTTAGAGTTCAATTTCTGTGTGATTCTGAATTATCCTTAATTTATGGACATGAATGTATTTTCAGTTTCCACAATATATGGAACTCAATTAATAATGAGGTAACATACACACACACAACGTTTTAATGTATAAAACTCAATTCTATTTTTAATGATAAACACATTAATTTATAATGCTTTATAAAATAAACTTTTATATTACCCCCTTCCCTTCTTTCCTCTTAACTGAGCTCAGGCTAACGAAAAGTATCATCCGGGCTCCTCCCGAGTGTAGCTCGGGCGATGTGAAAATTTACACTGAATAATCGGTCTTTCCCAAATTATTTCACAGTTGCTTTTTATGGTTTCGAATAATTAAAAAGTACCACACGATGTAATTTTCTGCAAAAAAGGACGTTCTTAGTAGAAGAACGTAGTAGATGTGTCTTTCAGACAAGCGTGAAAGTGGGTACTCAGTAGTACCCACTTACACGCTTGTGTGAACGATACTTTGTTCACTACATTCCCCCAACAGGGAAGAAAGCTAATTCAATACGACAGTGCTCAAAGCTGCTGCTCGAAGAGAGACAGCAGATGTGGAAGAATGAGAGAAGAGAAACAAGATTCTACTATCTATCCTGCGATGTTGAGTTATGTGCAGTACCGTGTTTTCGAATGAATCATCAACAACCAAATTTCGATTAATATAATTTCCTAATCATTTATGCAAATGTAAAAGATGTAAATAAAATTTGCAATCCAAGATAAAAGCTAGGTATTCTAAGCTTTACATGTCTAGTTAGAGTGAAATGACTCCAAAGTCTACTGATTTCTGCTATGCAGAAAACCAATTATGCGGGCAAACTACTCATTTATTTAAGGTATCCGACTGGTTGCGACAACTTTTTTAAAAAAAGGAGATATGGGGATTTTTTTGTTATTTTTAGATTTCTTTAGTGCATTTTAAGAAAAATGTGCTAAAATTAAGAAGAGAAAAAGAAATTATTATTACTAAAATGAAAAAAATAGGTAAAAATCGACAAAAAATAGCATAAACGCGGTCCATTCTGCACCAAAGGTTTATGAACAAACTTTCAACTTTTACAATCTAATGTGTTGCTATATTATTCAATTTTGAAATGACTTTCAGGATAAGAGATATTTTCTTTCTTACAGAAACTAGAGCACTTTATCTCGGTTACTATATGAAAATGCTTAAAAATACAGTGATTATATTCACATAAGGGACTGTAAGTTTTGTAATAAAACAGTGATTGATAAATCTGAAGATTAAAACAATTCTACTATTATACAAAACTTACAGAAAAAATTTCAATTAATTATGTTCAAAACTTTTTTAGCAATCGCTGATCCCGTTTGATTATTTTCAAAAAATCACATTTCGAGTAAAACGCGTTTTAAAGTATGACATCTTGCTTAAAGTAATGGCATCTGCTTTTACTAAAACACTTGTAGTTTTTGTTCCAGTAAACGGAAAATGATAAACTTGGTATTTTTATAAAGCTAAATAAGATGACCCATAAAATAAAATAAAAAAAAAATTGTCAATTTTAGACAAATTTCACAGTTTTAGGGTAGTCGGATACCTTAAACACATCCTTTTACATTAAGTTTTAGGAAATTTTGTATGAAAATGGTACCACTATGCTTAAAAAGATATGTATGTTTGAAAATATGTATAAAAAATTGACATTTTTTTATCTATAATCTAGAAATAAAATGAACTTGGAAAAATTAAATAAATAAACACTTATAAATGAGAAATGCTCTTTGTTTTGTTGCAATTAGAAATCCCAAAATGTATTGATTTATATAAGTTAGCATTTATTTTTAACTTAAAAAACACTATTGGTACAAACGTGTGTAAAAAATTGTTTTTCTTTCTCACATTGCATTTAATTTTTTTTCTGTATAACCTTTGTGTGTTATTGGCAGTGAACGCATTAAAGTTTTTACTATTGTTATGCTATAAATTATATTTTCTGAAAAAATGTATGTGATTAAAAAGTGGCAGAAACAAATTAAGTTTCCTTATTAATTTTATTTACGATGAAAATGTGGCAATGTGGGAAAAGAAATTCGACGAACAAAAAAAAAGTGAGTTTTTAAGAATATCTTTTGTCCACAAAACATTTTCTTTCTAATATTGTTAGAAGTTTATACATATACACCGTTCGCGTTATGAAATATTATAAGATAAGAAGTCCTCGAGATAACTCGTTTTCAGTATAGAAACGACGTTTCCAAAGAGTTAACTTCACAGTAAATAGCATTATGACAAAGATTCAGGCTCTCATATATATTTATCATTGGTATTCGTGTATCTATAAACGATTGGATCGAAGTTCATGGTCTCAGCTGAAGTCGAAATAGATATCTTCAAGAAATATGTGAAATGAAAAACAAAATAAAATTAGAGAAGCACTCCACCTTGCTTTTTAGCAAATATTCCGTTTTCATTTCATATGAGTGTAAACAATGCAATGTTTTCAGCACTTGCTTCGGTTCATTTTTGAATTCTAGTTTTAGTCAAGACACAAAGAAATCAGAATGAGATTTTAATAATTTTTTTTTATTTTTTCATATAAAAATCCATTCATCCATCTGTATCTTATAAATATAAGATACAGATGGAAGTAAGAATACTCATGTATTACTTCTACTAAATATGAATAGAACATAATATATATATATAATTATAAATAAAAAAAATTAAGATACAAGCTGAAACAAGAAAGTCTCAACTGATAAATAGGTTTTGCAATGTCTGGAAATAAATAATAAAAGTTAAAATATGCTTTATGTATTATTATAATCATAAAATGCCGTAATAAATACAAACACTAATTTTACAACTACATAATCCATTTTTCCATCCATTGCAAACAATTTCCTGTTCAATATAATCACTCACAAATTGGAGAGAGACTTTAGCTATGTCGATCTGAAAGTATCAAGCTTGCACATTCAACATTTTAATTCTTTTTTTTTCCAATTTCTGTAATTTTGGTTATTTAAAATATTCAGACAAGTGAGCAATCCTTGCCTAGACACTCATAAAATACTAGGAAAATAATTGGAATAGTCTTACATTTCTTAGTTAAAGTACCAACTACCCTAAAATTGTGAATTTTGCCGGAAATTGCCAATTTTTTTTTTATGATTTTATTTCGTAGGTCATCTTATTAGCTTCATAAAAATACCAAGTTTATTATTTTCTGTTCAGTGAACCAAAACTGAAAGTATTTTAGTAAAAGCAGATGCTCTTATTATTTTTAGCAAGATATATATGTCATACTTTAAAACGCGTTTTACTCAAAACTTGTTTTTTTTTAATGCCCAAACGGGACAGCGATTGCTAAAAAAGTTTTGAAAATAATTAACTGAATTTTTTTTTGTGTATATTCTGTATAATAGTAGAAGTGTTTCAACTATCAGATTTATCAATCACTGCTTTATTACAAAATTTACAGTTTCTTATGTTAATATAATCACTGTTTTCTTAAGCAATTTCATTTAATAAATAAGATTAAGTGTTCTAGTTTTTGTAAAGATTAAAATATCTCTTATCCTAAAGGTCATTTCAAAAATGAATAACAAAGCAACACAAAAGAGTTCAAAAATTTAAAATTTGTTCATAAACTTTTGGTACAAAATTGGCCCCTTTTATGTAACTTTTTGTAAATTTTTACCAATTTTTTCCCATTTTAGTAAGAATAATTTCTTTTTCCCTCCTTAATTTTAGATTCTTTTTCTTAAAATGTACTAATTAAATCTAAAAACCTCACAAAAAAATCCCATACCTTCATTTTTATAAAAGTTTCCTCAAGCAGCCGGATACCTTAAAATACTAAAATAAATGAGCAATACTTGACAAGACTCTAATAATACTAGGAAAATAATCGGGATAGTCTTACATTTCTTAGTTAAACTACGCAATTTCTCAAATGCAGATATTTTAATCTTTTGGAGCAATGAGACATAGGGAGCTCAGTCTACTTTACTTGCAAATTTCTGAATTATTTAAAATTTGCACATTCTGGATAAATATATATAGTTAAATCATGATGAAATTTTAAAATCTCAGCAGACTGTGTAGTTTATTAAAGTTGTTGAGGAATGAACAAGCATAGTTAAGTTTCATTGATGTGGAATAAATCATTTCGAAATTATCTCTAGTCGGAGTCTGTAGACCTAATCTATTTAATGCAAGCATTATGCAATCTCAAAAATAGTCTTAAGCATCACTGATGCGATTTTAATAACTATTCATAATTTCAAAGCTTTTAAATTTATAGTGAGATTAGAATTTAATGATTTCAGTATTATATAGAATGAAACTTTAATTAATAGCCACAGAAGATTTAATGTAAACCACTAAATGTACGGTCAGCCACTTAATAATAAAAGTATTTTTTGCATTTTTAAAGTAAAAAAAAAAAACCTGAACGCGTGCGCGTGAGTGTGTATTTCAGATTTTTTTAGATGTGATTCTAAAATTGTATATGTCCTATATTTTTAAAATAAGCGCCTTCTCTCTAAAGATTATAAGAAACGCAGATAAGGTTTTGATTTATATATTTTCAAAGAGTCACATTTGAATAAAACGATCGAAAAATAGAATGAATAAAATTCTTAAAGTTAAAAGAAAACCCCAAATCCGAGAAAGAATCTACTTATTGTATAAAAAAGTGTTCTAATATTTTAGAATAAAAAGAAATGCTGGTAGATTTAAAAAATTTGAGGGTGGTAGTAAAGAACTGCTTAGTGAAAAAAAAACATGCATCAACTGCAGGTATTATTTATACTGTGTGTTACTGATAATCGTTTTGACATAGATTCGTGTGCACACACACAACACACACACAAACATATATATATATATATATATATATTATATATATATATATATAATATATATATATATATATATATATATATATATTAAAGCCCAAAGTTAAGCATAAATCGTTAAATACGAGAAACAAGAAGTAAATAATCGTAAAATTATTCTAAATTTTTTAAGGATATTAATTGGATGAAGAAGAAACATTCAGTTTCTGCAAAACTTTTCAGTGGACTACGCCCTGCGCGAAACACCGGCGCTTGTCGGAACGCGGAGAAACCGATTCACGCAGCATAGGCAGTCCAAACAAGTTTCGTGCAACTGCTGTGCGAAGGAACGTTGTTAACCATCTAACAAGGTAAATGATGGCACAGACGCCAATTGGACATGTTTACGAAAGGAAGAATCGTTGGAATGCTGGAATTCTCACGATCACAAACCGAAGTGTCTCGAATTCTGAATGTGGACCAGTCTGTGATCTCAAGACTGTGGCAGAGGCTTCAAAGAACGGGAGATGTTACCCAACAACCAGTATCAGGTCGACCAAGAGTCATAACCCCTCACCAAGACCGATATCCGATAATAAGTGCGCGGCGTCAGAGGGGCAGTACTGCCAGAGCACTGGATTCGGCGCTCACATTCGCCACAGGAATACAATTTTCCAGATAAAATGTTTACAGGAGACTCAATCATGCTGGCCTGTATGCCAGAAGACCAGCAGTTTGCATTCCCCTCACGTCTGCGCATAAACGCGCTTGTTTGAACTGGAGTTTGAAACATCAACATTGGAATGTGGGAGAGTGGGCCAATGGGATGTTTAATGACCAGTCCCGGTTTAGTCTGATAATTGATTCTCGGTGGGTAACGATATGGAGAGAACGTGGAACACGTTTTGAACCAAAAAACATAACGGGAAAACATCATTTTCCATCAAGGGGAGTAATGGTATGGGCAGGGATCATGATGGACTTTCGCACAGACCTCCATTTCTTTGACTCGGGGTCTGTGACTGCTCAAAGATACAGAGACAAAGTTCTTGAGCCTTATGTTTGCTTGTTTCGAGGTGCTGTCGGTCCCGACTTCATATTCATGGGTGATAATGCGCCATGTCACCGAGCGGTGCTGGTTAATGACTTCCTTGAAACGGAAAACATCCAGCGCATGTCATGGCCTGCGAATTCCCCTGATTTAAATCCTATCGAGCATGTATGGGATATGCTCGGGAGACAAATTGCAGTCCTTTCGCACCCACCAAGCTCCGTTACAGAACTGAAGAGAGCTCTCCAAGAAGCTTGGAACCGTTTGAGCCCACAAATCATTCATCATCTCATAGCAAGTATGGTAAATCGCTGTGCAGCGTGCCTGGCTGTCAGAGGTGACCACACGTCTTATTAAACTGCAGCATCAGTATTTTATTTATAATGTTTTCTTTCATTTTTTTCTTTAAAATGTGAATCCTTGCTATGCTCAGTTTTCTTTCAAACTGCTACTTTGGATAATAAAATTAATTATTATCATTCTTTTGATTTGCTTCCTTATTTTATAACAATTTTACACTCGCATATCACGTTTCCCGCCATTCTGATTTACAGTTCCTTCTTTATTCACATAATTATTAATTATGCTTAACTTTTGGACACTAGTGTACATATACACTGATGGAAGAAATCCCAATACCAAGAACAAATTAGTATAGAGCAGGGGTGGGCAGACTTTTCCAGGGTGCGGGCTACTTCTAATTTTTTCAAGGAGTTGCGATCCACTCAGTGTCAGTGGCGCGCACAATGGCAGAGCAGGGGTCCACGGGTCCGGACCTTCCCTCATAATCCATCATTTTTTACCGATTCATTATAGTCACATGTATATATCTTACGTAAAATGTAATTTAGTCTTTGATATAAGTAATTTTTTTTTACTTTTTAATGTTAATTATTTATTCAGTAATTTTTTTTGCCATTTTTGTTCCCGACAATCGACAAAATAAAAAAAATATGTTTGACTGCGTATTGAGGTTTTGGATACGTGAATGGTAGACTTTCAACCCTCGACCCCCTCACTTTAAAAATTCTTCTGTACGCTACTGACCAATGTCGCAGGTGTGGTGAGGTAAGGAAAAGGTTATTATTATAACTTACCTACAGAACTAAAATAAAAACAACAGTTTTAAACCCACTTTTAAACCAAAATGCAAGTTACAAACTTAATAAAAATAACCCCAAATATAATTATATATCAAATAATATTGTTATGTGAATTTTGTATAAAATAATGTAAATAATTTGCATTTGGATTTGCAATGCCTTTATATTAATCTATATTTATATATTTCATGTTAAGATTGTAATATTCACAAGCAAGCCGTCCCTTACGTTATAATGGTGATTCATTGGTAACTTGGCGAAATATTGGCGATAGAGCCAAGTTAACATCATTTTTAGCGATCAATTTGGCGATTTTGGTGACCAACTTGGCGACTGGCGACCATGTTGGTGAGTTCGGGACCCTCTGGATTCTTCTAGAAATTAGTAGAAAAATCCACTCATTTCATGATCTATGACACAAGCGCATTTTTTCCAGAAATTTCAGCCCATGTTACAAATAGAGCGAAACTCGCCGCAACAGTCAGTCTGATTTCAACCAGCGAGTAGTAAGCATTGTTTTGATTAGCGATTAGTAGACTTGCTTTGAACTTAATCAGCTCGGCTGTGCTTGTGAATAATCATTTGCAATCGTGTATTTTAGACACTGTTTATTGTGTCTGAGTGCTGTTGAAGGTGTAAAATCCTTCTGTTATTTATTCTGTGAACTTTGCTGTTGAATCCTGTATTTGTAAGGATTGATTTACGCCAATAAATACACATCGCTCGCAAAAAACTGTTTTGTTGCTTACGACTGCTTTTGCATAAAATCCTCGAACCCCAATCTACGTAACAATATATTTATTATTAAACAATTCAAAATACATTAAAACAATAAAACATTTTTATCTAAAGTTAGTTTTTTGTTGTTATAGTCAGTAGAATGCTTAGTCTGCGTGCTATCAGCCAAACTTGAATTATCCGTGTATAATTACTAACTGGTAAAATTTTCAGGTGGTCACCCCAAAATGTCTTAGCGGTCCACCGGTCGATCGCGATCGACGTAATTCCCACCCCGGTTTAAGAGTAATGAAATTTCAGCAATTCATTTGTCTGCTAACATATTTATTTGATTAACATTTCAAGATTACAGGTTAATGTAAGTGCGAGAAAGGCCATTTCAAATGAGAAATGATGGTGTATTAATATAAGTTGGTATATTATTAAAAGATGAAAGTCTTAAAAATAATCTAGCTGTCCAACTTTGGAAGACAAGCATGCAAATGTGTATACATTGTGTCGTACAGAAGCCAGATGTCAGTTTGTGGAATAGGGTTATTTGCCTTTCTGTGCTTGGTCAACAATATAGGGACAGCTAACTTTTGCATGACACTGAAGTTGTTATCCATTAATGCCCTATACGTGCTCGATTGGATAAAGATACGATGATCTAGCAGGTCATGGCATCACATCGACATTCTGTAGAGCATGTTGAGTTATAACAACAGTACGAGGGTGCGCGATATCCATAATCCTCCCCCTTTATTGATGTTCATAAATGACAGTACATCAAGTTGATTCACTAAACTGATGATCAAATTTGCAGTCAGGGTGAAAAGATAACCACGATAGTGCTCTTGCTGTTATAGAAATTTTTTCCATGGACCATGACTCCATTCACAGACCCAGTCTGTCTAACTCTCACTTGGTCTCTTTCTTAGTTGCACCATCTGTGATAAGAAACAACAAAAAACATAAGTCAATTATTTCATAAAACGTTCCATTATCTACTGCTCATGTACAAAGTTAATAATTAGCAAAGTAAGCTTCCCCTGCAAAGCGTTATGATTGATCCAACTATCCCATTCTCTAAAAAACAAATAATATTCTATATTTCAAACTGACAAAAAGGGGAAAAAATCAAGGTATTAATAATCTTTTCTTGTCTAAGTTTATCATCGCATTTTATGAAATAATACAGAAGATGCTTAGTTAAAACTAAAATACATCATAAAAAACATTCTAAATGCTTATGCTTAATTTTCCCGTAATATTGAGATGAAATTAATAAATTCAAAAAAATGATGCCTATTTACTGTACCTCTCTACAAGTTAAAATGACCCTTTGGAAATCATTTTTGCTCCCTTCTCTCAGAGAATTCGCTTAATAGAGCTTCTTTTTTATTAAGAAACTAAGAGTGATAAAGCAATAACAGTTACGTCTATAAATAGATAGCAATAAAGTTATTGATTAGTCATTTAGGTTAATTTCAAGGTACAACAGAACTATTTTTACAAATCTGTAATTCTCTAGGGGAAGGTGTATTAGTCATTTTCCATCTTCAGGTTTGAGATTACCACTTTGATGTGAATTGAAACATTTTGGAAAGATTAAGGTGAACTTGATTGATATTTTATTCATTATCAAGGAAAGTTTTCATTAGTTTAAGAGTACTTTTATAAGGATAACGGATTAGGAAGATACAATTTAACTTATTTATAAGTTTCTACTGTTTGATTTCTACATAAAATATAGTTTTGTAGTATCGAGATATTTTAATCATTATGGATAACATAATTTCAATTAAGAGGTTAAGGATATCTACTTAAATGTACTTTTAATTACGCATCTAACATAATATTCTATATTAAAGTTGAAAAACATGTTGCCTTATACGGACATGAGGTCTTTGGGAGTATTAATTTCATGTTTCTATATAAATTTTATCATTGGTAAAAAAATATATAATTTCACATTTTTGAATAAATAATTTTAATTCGTAAATTATTTTTAATATTTTAATAAGATGCTGTTACTTTAATGACAAATGTTGGGAAGACATGTATCTCTGTATCTCTTTTTTTCCTATCTAGCTATCTATTATCTGTGGGTACATAAAACTGTAACTGTATCTGCATCTGTTTATATATATATAACAGATGTTACTGTTATATATATATATATATAAACATTATCCGCTTTCCCTAATAATGTTGTAGTATTCCGTTTAATAATTTTTACTGCGAAATACATAACAAACATGACTGAAGAAAAATTACTATTTTAATTAGTCGAATACTCAGGATTTCAAATAACACTTTGGTAAAAACTTTTATTCTCAGTGTGGACATTACAAAAATGATAAAAAATATGCATTCTTCGAAAAAATTAAGAAATAGTTATTCCCCAAGTGAGTGGAACTCGATAGAGTTCTTCCAATTAATTTGTATCATATTACTGTACGAAAATGAAAAAAAAACTATTCTGATATTATTATAGATTAAAATAATGAATACATTACATATACAATTTACACATTTAATTAGATTAAAGTACTGAATACATATTAATGAATACTGAATACTTTATTAATTATTACTATACTGAACACAAAACAATGTTATTTTACAAGAAAATCTACGTTTTGTTACGAAACTAGATAATATTGGAGAAACTTAGTTCTAATTTTAGCAGAAATTCACAGAGCATACTCTGTTAAAATCCATGGAAAATAAGAAATCTCCTTTCCATAGCATTTGCGGGGTGCTTTAGAGGAAATACTTCTTTCAAAAGACTCCTACAAACTGATGGCAGTCCAATTCAAATGAATTAGAACCTTATTCATAGAAAGATGCAACTAGTATTCCAAAAATTGTTCTCTAGTTTTGCCCTGATTGTACCATTCATACCCAATTCTACTCATTATAAATGATTCAAACTCTTTTGTTAGAAGTCATATAACAAATGTATAATCAAATAATTCACATTTTAAAGCAATGAATGACAAATTTTCCAACTTTAGAGTTTTTAGCTTATTTTTTTTTTAAAGTTATTGGATATTGGGACAATACCAGTTTTATAATTGTAAACAGTAAGTTCAATGATATAATCCAATATGGCACTTTAAAGATATTTTATAGTGTATATATATATATATATACATACACTAAAATATCTGTATTGGATGTATCATTATGTATTAAGTACTATAAATTACATAGCAATATTTATTATAAAAGAAATTATTTTAATTTTAACATTCTTAAAGTGCCTTACTGAAATCTATATCAATTTATAGAAACATTATTTTCAATTATATTTATCGTAATAACGTATTAGTTAGTGATAAATTCAATATATATTTAAATCTTAATAACTTTATTAAACATTGTATGGAACACGGATACCCTCCTAAATTTATAAAAAGTTACCTAACAGTTAACTAAAAAAGTTATTAGTTGTACAGTATATAGATAGATGGCGCCTCTAGCTACGTAAATTAACAATATTATATTTTCTTAAAAATTAATTGTATATGTCTGGGTGGTACTTTTATTTTCTATAAATTTTAAAATAAAATATAGAGTTTTTAAATGTGTATATATATAGTATTAATGCTATTTTATCAAAACTTAATAATTTTATGCGATACTGTTATTGTCCATAGCCGGGGAATATGTGTTGTACTCACTCGGTGAGTCTTTATCTAATAATTTAACTTTGATTTTAAATATTTTAGTAATTATTACAGGCTATAATATTATCGTTTTACATTAATAAATTATGGTTTTATTAATAATAATAGTTAAACTTCTCTCGAAATTTCTTGCTTTCCCTATGGCCCTGAGTATTGGCAAATTCAGGTGAAGGTTGGCTGGCCGAAAAACATTGTTTAAACCTGCATTCCTGGTTCCTAAGGCTAGGAGTTTGCTCTAGTATTTCTGTGGCTAAATCTATTCTATCATGGCTATGGTTATCTTAGGTTTATAACTATTTTTTGTATATTTTTGTAATACATATTTATATATATGTCACACATACATATGTAGGCACATTAAATGTACATTTAAAAAATTATGACTTTCTTATCAACATACAACTACGCAATTTAGTACAGATTCTTTTTGACAGCATTAGATATAACAACCAATCTAATTAATTAGTAATTTATATCATCATTTACGCTTATGCATTCTTCTTTTGACTAATATTGCACAAAAATTAAATTCATATTAAATTTCAATGAAATATTTCAAATTAAATACTGTCAAGCAGATTCAGTAGATTAATTGAAATTTTTAGGGTAATATTTCTCCATTCAAAAGATTATTATCGACATTATGTGAAGACTGTAACGATTTCCTCCAGATATTTCTAAAGAAATTTATTAAGTTTCAATGGAATATCTAAACCTAAATGCTCTGAAGCAAATTCAGTAGATTAATTGTAAAACTACGGTAGTAATTCTAAACTCGAGACTTTTATCGATATTAAGTAAAGACTGCAACTATTTATTTTTGTTTTTTAAAAATTTCAAAAAATTTAAACTGTTTAAAAAGCAACGGATTATTCTGCATAAAAATTTGGAAAAGGGACAATGAAAAAAAACTTTTAAATGAGAGCTTCTCTTTTTCTGATTCAATCTATAAACCTACTACGTGACTGCGAAGAGCAAGCAAGTTTCGCTCGGATATTAATATAATTTCATACATGAAACTTAACATATGTCATTTCTATACTGTTATTTGTGTGTTTTGATTAGTGATGCTATATAATTATGTCTGCTAAGAATTCACTTTCTAACAAAAAAAATAATTCAAAAGTAACTGAACATAAGTATAATATTGTTTAAAGTCCATATTATTTTATGGATGCTTTTATTTCAGCTTTTAACCCCTCAACGATCGGATAATTTTGAAGAAAATGGTCCTAAAAGTGCCTATTTTTTTATTCAAGAAAATTATATAAAATTAAGTACATGTTCAATATATCTATTCAGTTTTAATTTTTGGATGAATTTTTTGCTTGAAATACGAAATTTAATTTTTTAAGTAAAGCAAACATTTAGGGTTAAAATCACTGAATGTTGGCTTTCCAACAAAGAGGAAAACTTTTAAAAAACATGTGTTTTAAACATTAAATAAATTTTATTACACTTTTGCATCATATAAATAAACATTAGTAATTTTTTCTTGTGTGATAAATTTCAAAGCATGAGATGCAAAGGCCAACATCACAATCTGGACAGTAGTACCGAGTTTCCTTTCTGCATCTAAGTTCATCTACTAAAGATAAACGAACATCAAATATGATTTTTTGCCTCCTTGTTTTTTTTATAAATAAGGTTCTAGTTCAAAATAGTTTTATATAACCAAATAAAAAAATATCTTCTTATAGTACTTCTTACCTCTCGTTATCGAGCAATAGTGTAATCTCCAATGAATTGGTCTACAACGTCAACGGCTCCAATATTTTTAATGTAATCAGTGACAAAAAAAATACTAAATTTCAATCCGATATACTTCCTGACTCTAACTGTATAATGTATACAATATTAATATATATATATATATATATATATATATAAGTTTTTTTTTCCAGAATTCTTACTCACGTGTTTTTACGTAGAGCGCAACAAAGTACTTGATCAAATATATCGCTTATTTATGTATGTTTGTTGTACTGGCATTTAGTTAAAAATAATTAATAATTATCGCTTAACATGTTAAAAATAATCTGGTGCTGCCATCTGGTGTATAGATTAAGAAAAAAAAACAATATTCCGGGCTTAAGAAATAGATTGTTTGAAGCTTTTATGACAAATTACTTTTCAACACTCCAGCCCGGAAATATCATGGGCACGAAGAATAGAGAGGGAAATTTCACCCGTGAATTTGACGGGAGCGAGAGGCAAGAAGTTAATAATTACGAGCAACGTCTACCAAAAATGCCTAAAAATAAAGAAAAGCACTTTCTTTGTATTTGTTACAATAAAAAGCAACAGTACTTTATTTATATTCCAGACACAGTAATACATAAAGAATTTTTCTTTCAAAAGAGTTCAGAACTTTATTCAAATATTTTGGAATTAATTATTCCCGATTTTTGGGTACAACAAAGAGGAAATTAACTGATCAAAATGGAATTCCTGAAGCTCTTGGATGCAAAAGTGTATATTCCAACTGCACTTTTCGAAGTTTTCGTACGAATTAATTTGAGTATATTTATCTATAATATAGGATCATTCCATGTAAATATATAAGGCAAAAAAATTCCTTATAAATCATAATTTACTCCCATTTGTTAGTATAATATCTAAACACGGGATATTATAACTATTTCCCTCTCTCCGTATCTTATCAGTTTAAGAATTAATTCTATCATGAACCGTATAACGGAAAATCATTTAATCTAATTCCTCAGTAGAAACAGAAACGTATTTTTCTTTATTCATCTCTTAGCTTTGAACCTTGAATTATATTTTATATTTCTACTATTAGATGGTCAATGGTATGTCACATAATAATACGAAACAAGCAGAAGTGTGATAATACCCTGCTTTATGCAGAAAAATGCTTCAATTTTCAAAAAAAAAAGATAAATTATTTTTTTATAAAATTAATTATGGGTATATGCACCTCAATGAATAATTAAATAGGAAAACGGCTTAGAAAAATTATTAGATAATTATTTTAAAAATAAAACACAATCTTTCTGGAATTTTTGGAGTATAAAAGTATTTTGTAAATGGTTTCCAAATGAGAACTGACTACTTGGGAATGTGCTCTTGAAGTAAGAAGGTAATACTATTTCCTAATCTAACTTACTTTGAGACTAGACTTTTGAGACTTTAAAATGTGGAAGGGAGATTTACTAATCTTCTTATGGTGTATCCAGCCGTTCAATGGCTTCACATGGCATTTATGTAGAATAAAGGAAGTAAGAAAGTAAGTAAAAAACCCAACAATGCCTCTTGAGTATTTAAAAAACAGTGTAAAGAGTGTCATCTGTATTTACGAAATAGTTTTGATACATGATTAACTTTTATAAGATTTGAATGGAAAAATAACGCAGGGTAATTTTAACGTGAATTGAACCATAAGAAATTTTGAAGGAAAAAACATTTATAAAAACACACTTATGTATTAAAGTATCACTTTAAATTCTATAACAGGGTGTCGGCAGTCTTTTAGCTATAGCGTGCCAAACCAATCTGCCAACATGATTCAGCGGGCCACACAGTCGGACATTTTTGGAACAATATAGATTTTGAAGATATAGACTTAGAGTTTTATTTTAAAACTAAACAAATAAAAACTATAACTATTTCTTCAGCAAAAATAAAGAAAATGTACATATATTATGTATTTTTAAACATATTTAATAAAATAAGAATAAGACAACATAAAATACAAGTATTTCTCTTCATTATGGTGAAGTAAAAATTTTAGTGCGAACCTGGTACTTGCATCGCTCTACTTTCATATCTCAAAATCAGGGGTATAATTTGCGATTTTTAATTTGGTACGATTTTAAGCCTTCAGTTGTTAAACAATTTTTTGTGGAAATAATTTTCATATGAGAAGAGATTTTTTTCTTAGATATGTAAAACCAAAAGCGGATAGCAGAATACATGCAATTTTATCTCTTCCTACTATTAAATCTCTCCAGAAATAACATTCAATAAATTTACACAAAAAAGCTGAAAATTTACGTTTACAGTTAATTTTCAGATGTTTTCGTAATTCAGTAAATGTCCATAATTCTGAAGATGTTTGTCAAATAAGGTCCATTACAAATTTATTAACTTCAATTAACTCAAAAATTGATTAATTTGTAGAGTAGGGCAGAGTACTACAAACTATTAGTACTATTAAACACATATATATATTTGTATGTGGAATCGATGGTTGTAGAGTCGTCATCAGATTAAATCTCTCAAAGAAAGAAAAGCAGGCAGTCTTTGCGCGCAGGCGCAGCTGATTCAAACCGAAACCAAAACTTTCGGAGGAGAGAGAAGACAGAGAGATGAGCGAGCGAGAGGTCTCGACGAGGAGGTCTGAGAACCAACGCTGCTAAGAAAGGCAACAACCAGGTACTGGCCGAGAAGGGACCAGCTACTCTATGCTAGAAGTGGTGTGACGCGAAGGTCGCCCATGTTTCACCTGAATTGCATAAACATCGTTGAACTACGTGTGTTACCATTGTGAACTGTGGTATGATAAGAGAGAAAGAGACTGAGGTCCGCGAGCAGGCGTTCCCGTCGTCGACACATCATGGAGATCTATCTGTTAGAAATTAGCTACTTTTCTTTAATTAATTCTTGTTAAGTTTTAAATAAATTAGAAGAAAGAAAAAAAGCTTTAGACCCTTGTTGTCTCCCACATATATATCGACTAACAGAAAGATCTTAGAAATCTTACAATCTTGGTTTCTAAGACTAAGAGTTTGCTTTTGTACTACTGTGCCTAAGTTATTTGTGACCTAGTGACCTATAACGACTGCTTATACTTCTATTTTTGCATTACTTATTTAGAATTATTAGCTATTTAGTATATATTACTATTTTTTATTGATTATTTATATGCGTATATAACAATAAATAGACATACAACAAACCAGTTTCAGCCAAAATTATACGGTGACAGGATTATAATAGCTAAGTCTTAGCCTTAGGAACTAAGACTGGAGTGAAACATAATTTTAAGGTCAGTTTTTTTCCCTACGGTTTGACTATATGAGCTGGTTTTGAAGATGAGAAAATAGTATAAGGATAAGTTTCTAAAAGTATTCTAATATTATAAATGTAATACTAAATGAATAGTACTTAAAATACTGTGAGATATGTTCGTGTTTGCTTAAAACTCGCCATGAAGAAATTACAAAGATTCAAGATGGACGCTACAACAGTATAGGCATGTATGTATATATATACTAAGAAATGGTTTTAAACTGTCATGTTATTATTTCAGCCTTTAGATAAAATAAGGTAGAAGGGGGGGGGGGTACCCCTTCCACCTATTCGTTTATAGTACTGAAGGAAATCCATTTAAATTCATTAAAGAAAATACATTCTGAATCCTTTATTATATATCAAGAACAGGTAAATATAGAGCATGCATTTAAAAATGTTTTTTGCAAGCATGAATCAAGCAGGCACTTACAAGTCATATGTAGATCCAGTGTAAGAAAATACAAAGTTTCAATTAGACTACATTTCAATCAAACATCTACATGCAAAAGTACTATTAATAGTGACAAAATGTTATCAGCTAATATTATAGAAATATTTATAATGTAAATAAAGAACTCTTACACAGAAACTGAATTGTATAATTTCAGAGCCAAGCGTCTCTGCAACTAACGCCAGACAGATGTGGCAGAGATGTTGAATTTCCTACAGGCACACTGAAAGGATTTAAGTGGACTAATTGCGAAACTCTGTCGGAAACACTTCACATTTTCGTCTAACATGTGGTATTGTTTATAACATTGCCGCATGTTCTGAGCAGTAGGAAGTTCAGCTGTTGAAGGAAATCACGCAAAATGATTGTTATGTACTTATACTTAGCAAAGCGTAGAATGCGAAGTATGTGTGTTGCATAATCGCGATGTTTACAAACATTGAGTAGAGAGCGAATAAAGAACATTCATTCTTCCTGTTGGGAACTGTATAAAACTCGAGATATTATTTTGTAAAAAAAATAATCGTATGATTCTTTTTAAACACCTAGTGTTTTAAAATCCAACATAAATTCTTGGTAAGTTGATCACAAATTTTTTTCAAAAATAAAACAAAAATGTACAATAAGCCGAAAAAGAATGTGTGCAGCATAGCTTTATAAAGACAATATACAAGGTTATTCACAATGCCCTTCACAGATTCAAAAAGTTGTAAAAAAAACTAAGATGAATATGGTTAAAAATAAAATTTGAAAGAATATGATATAATTCAATTTGCATTTCCATTCCTCACAGTAACTCACATATGTGAAATCTTGGTTACACATCATACAACAATCCCTTAGTCCAGTTCTGTCATACTCCACTCTACATGGTACTATCAACTTTATTGACAACACATTTTTTTCTTTTATGGCGTTCCGTAACAGCACGCGGTAAAAGTGAGTTCAAAAACTTGGTCTTAAGTAAAAGACCAATTTTTCGGATAACACGGAAAGAATAAAACGTACTGCAAATAAACTGGATAGTGCCACATTGAATTGAGTGTGGAAGGAACTACATTACAACATTGACGTATGCCGTATATCAACGTTTCTCAAACTGTGGGGCGCGCTCCTGCGGGGGTGCGATAACTCTATGGAGAGGGCGCGAGTATATTGAAAAGTCGAAAATGAAAGATTATTTAAGAAATTATTAATCAAATGAAAGTAAACAAACAAAATGCATTTGCATTCTGCCATAACAAAAAAAATACACATTTACACTCATATAATGCATTTATATATGTATCAGTACTGCACAATGTATCTTATATTAATTTAACAACACCAAGTGAAGAACAAGTTTAATAATTACCAGTGACACCATGGGTTTGTCATATATAAAATTATACACAAAAATTGACATATATCTTGATAATTTTACGGTTTATAAATAATCCATTAATTGACAATTAAATTTACGCGATTCATTCTCTATTATCTCCGTTTTCCACTTATGAGCGCGTATGTAATGTATTGAGGGAGGAAGAAAATAAATAGATAAGAAATCTTTTGATATATTAGTAAATCCTTCGCAAACACAATATCAAGGTCCTTTTATTACTTTACAAAGCTTTCGGAAAAATTTTATGGATAGCAATGCACAGAAAAGATCGTATTTCGGAAAGACGTATATATACGTCCTGCGAATTTAACGCACTGGTTGAGCGAGACGTTTATATATGTCGTTGGCACTTAAAAGGTTAAAATCATATCGTAGTTTTAGCGTCAAAGTATATTATTATTGAATTTCTGCATTTTTGTTTGTATGGAAAGGGGAAGGCAAGATAAAAGTTATGAATGAATTTTTTTTTTTATTGAGAACATTCATAACCCCATGCACCATGAAGTATCACACGATGGCTTACATAGAAGTAAGCGTAAAGCAGACATAACAAAAGAAAAAGGATTACAACACAAACATTCATGCCTTCTCCAGGATTTGAACCCAGGCCCTACTGCACCACAGTCAGCGTGACTAATCACTATACCGGATGAGCGGCATGAAGAAATATTGGGTCACAAATATTGAAAGTTTGAGAAGCACTGCTGTATATAAACAAGATTTCACACATAGAATACCCGTAAAATAATTTTAAAACTGTAATTGTTTTTGTATTCCTTCAAAAGCTTTTTTTGCGACATTCATCTTTTTTTTTTTTTACGGCGCTTTGAACCCTTGAAGGAAATATGAATAGCCCTGTATCTATTTCCTTTATAAATCATATTTAAATTCCGAAACTTTATTCTCCATTTTAGCTTCCAAATTATCAACAAACTCAACTAAACTATTTTTAATATTAAAACTTATGCCTCTGCATTTAATACGTTATCGAGAAATGTTTGACAACCGGAATCATTTCCGTTTAATGAGATGTCTTGAAGGGTGGAATCTACTCAAAAATTCATGGTCTAATTTTGCGGAATCAATGAATATGTCCCTTCAAGTAATGAAGTATATTTTCATAAGGAACGCATTATTATGAGGGAAGAATGAGGCTCGCTGAATAATTGAGATTTTTGACCAAATTATGATATCGATCATTTTGCTCATTACGCATAAACGACACAAAATGTCGTTGGTATTTAAAGTAGAGGGTTTTCTACGTTGATGTAATCAACTTCAAATTCTTGAATATGCAATGTGGTTTACGTCCCTTTCATGAGGAATTGAAGGTATAGAGCCTATGTAAAACATGTTCGTGAAATTTCTCCTTAAAGATTGTTTTTAACCATAAAAAAAGATCATTAAAACTCTTTTTTTTTTCAAATAAAGCAGTACATCAAATTAAATGCAGATTTTAGCATACTATTTGCGTAAGAAAAAGCATATATTAATCTACTAGTCATTATTCAAACCCACTACTAAATGGGGTCAAGGTCACGGGCTCGTTGTCAGTGTTGTCGAATCCCGAGTTCGAAACCTATAGGCACTGATACCCCGCTGTGTAAGGGTCTGATACATGTTAAAACCGCCAAGGCTTAAAGTCCTTCCGTTCGCTTGCTGTTGAAAATTGGAGAAGTGGCGCCAATTTAGATATCATCCTCGTCACGTGACAAGGTTCAAAATTACGAGGTCCGTCCCCAATAGCCCTTGTGCTACTTCACAGTATGATGCAAATTCAAATCAAATCTTATTCTAAATCGAGTGATTTAATCATTATTTATCTCCCGTACTATAATACTATATATGATTTTAGCTATACTTCATGCATTTATGCTGTTATACTAAATAAAATTTTAATTATAATTTATTTCTAGTACTCAAACACTAAAGCCACACTTTTACCTCCCACACTAATAGTAATTAGAATTTTAATTTCAGTTATTAAAGTTAAAATACAGTTAATAAATGTTTTTATCTATTATGCACGATATGATAAATATGCATAAATGTAGTAACCTTATTGATTTTTACTGGTTTTGGCACATTTTTTCACACTTGCAGTTTTTTCATACGAAAATATATGCATGAAAATATTGTTTCTGATATCATTTTGGATGTAATTGCAACCGAAAGATATTCAAGCAAGCATGCTGGTGATATTTACTAATCTCACAAATGATTCTTTAGTGATCGTACATTATAAAAGAAGTTCTTCCACAATGCATAAAGATATTAGCGTTAACACGAAAACGCGGGAACAAAAATTATGACGATCCAAAACATTATTTTTCTCAATTCAAAAACCCTTGGCTTATTTTTATCAAAGTTGTTTTAAAAATGTTCTAAAATCACATGATTTTGTGAAGGTTGTATTAGACTATAAAATATGCATAACGAGACATTAAACTTTAAAATTCTTTAGCATTCATTTATACCAAAATAAATGCCAATCTCAAATCAGTTTTATTTTATTTTTCCTTATTCCAATATTTTGAGGGTTTTTTTTAAATATATTTTCCGTATTTAGTTTCCTTCAGTTTATTACTAAATAATTTTTTCAAAACTTTATTTTAACAAAATTTTACTTGAGAGATTTTAATTCTGAGAATAAATTTGTAGTATAGGTAAGAGATAAAAATAGAAAAAAAATTATAAAATAGGTAATAGAAAAATAGGTAAAAAAAATTAGAAAAAATATTTGGATATAAAAATGCTTCAATGAAAATAATCGAATCTGTCTTCCTTATGATATTAAAAAGTAGGATATGTAAGTACACTAACTATTTCAACTTGAATCATCTCGTTTATTCTCGGAAAATATTATCTATATTTTGTTTCCTAGAAATAAAGTTAATAAACTTTTAATGTTACGTGTTAATGATAAAAATGTTTTTTGGCAAATGTTTCTGAATTTTAAGCATATAATTGGATATTTAAATATATGTACAGTGAGTATATATATATATACTTACGAATTAAACCATCGACCGATTTCACCCAATCAAAAGAATTTGCTAAATTCTGCGAATACTCTCAATATAGAAACCGTTCTCGCGCTCTATCAAACACAGTACATTTAAAGATGGCGACATTTTTTAGCTGGTATCTTTTCATTTGGAGAAATTGTTCGATGGTATATAATACATAAATACCAAGTAGTGTGCATTTTATGTATAAATACAAGCGTTAAAAATCTTAAAAACATTACTAGTCGCAGTCCGAACTTTAAAAAGGTGATAAAATGCCATTGCAGTGGATGTATCTTTTGTTGGTGGCAACACGTCAACTGAAAATATTGTAAATATTATATTTATCGGACTGGCAACGGTGGAAATCAAGAATAGTATAAAAAGAGTAAATAAATGTTGAATATGTTTTAACTTGCTAATAAGTTCCTCCTTACGCATTTAATAATACGTCTGAAGCATAATTCCAAGCGATAAATTTATTTACGCTTCACCATCTATAGTTATTCGGCAAACCCATACAAGTATTGTAAATATGAAATTTATTTCATTCAGAACTAAGAATACTGTTATCAGTTTTTCCTAGCTGTGTAGTTAAACTATTCCTATAATTTTTTATTCATTTTTTTCCTCTCTAAAAACGATTATGCTTTTTTTTTACTTGTTTCTTACACATTCTTGAATTTGAATTTAGAGACATTTAAGTTTTTATCTTAAGAAGAACCAGGTGATTCCTATAGTTATGGATTCAACTTTGAGAAATGATAAAACCTGAATAATGTGTAAACGTGATTTTCCATTTAAATGGTTCTTGAGATTTTTATTATCTGAAAAGGCACGGGCAGAGAAGTTTACCATTATAAGCTCATATAAATTGAGAACACGTACATTTTGCATAAATTTCTTTAATGTGTTCTTACCAAAACTTTTGGGTGATCTTAAAGTTTTGTGCTTATGTAATTTTTTAATACTTCACGTTTTTTCAATTGAAGTGCAATTACTAGATGTGAGAGGCATTTTAAATTATCTGATGATAAGTGAAGTATAATAACAATAGTTCTTGAAGTTTAAAAGTTTAATCCAAAGTTAATAAAACTCTATATAATGACGCATGAAAAAATAATCATATAAAAATACTTAAAACTGATACTATTTTAATTCTGTTCACGTTTGGGGTATTAAAGTTAGGGGAAAGCATCTATCTACCTCACTTGTAGGCTTATTTATCATAAATTCCGTTCTGAGTTTGAATCGTTTTATTGGTAGACGCTTTTCATTGGCATGTGTTTTTAAAAAAGAACATTTATAATGTATTAAATTAATGTTTTGTACTGTAAAATATTAAGTTGAATTTAAATTTCTTTTGTTTATTTTGAATTAATTCCTAATTGCCTGTTTAAATTATACTGTAGTTCTAGATGTTTTTTTAGATTCAAATTTCCTTCGATATAATTAACTTCTACTTTAATTCAATAGCCCGTGTAACTCTAATTTATAATATTGCTTGATTTATTTGCTGGTATATAATCGTCTGTTGTAAAAGTTAGGCTATTTCAGTTAGTATCTCTGGGATTATTCTAAATATGTTAGTTTAGTCAGAGAAGAGAATTCTGGTTGAAAACCACTAGTTGAGCTTTTGATATGCATTTAATTTTTGCATGTTTTCAAGATATTATTCATCTGGAGATTTTTTTGACGATTTGAGTAACTGTAAGAATAAAAGAGTCCATGGAATAAAACTTTAAATGCTATTAATCACAAGAAATGACATATGGTTAAAAGTCTTTCAAAAACTGCAGTTGCAATAAATATTTTACTGGAAACCCACCAAAATGAGTGTAATTACAATAAAAGCTTATTTTGTGTGAACCAACTGAATTTTAAATAAATTTTTCTTCTTACAAGGCTTAATAAACTTTTTTAAATTTAACTTTTAATGAACTCCCATCTGGTTACGAAGCACTTCATTCCAGATTATAATTGTAACCACGTAATTACAACTCTACCATAGCCACACTACATACAAGACGCTTTAAACGGATGAAAATATCCCTTAATAGCCAAGAAAGTTTCAATACTTGTTCAAACTTACCAAACTCGCTTTACTCACTAAAGGTCATGGACATAGCAAGGGCCGTTTAAGACGCCTTCAGCGCCATTTGATTTATTTGCACTACTTGGAGAAGGCTACAACAACAATGGAAGTGGCTGAGAAATCTGAAAATATGTAAAAGTTCAGTAAAACCAGAAGGGGGGGGCAGTTATATAGTCTTCATTTCTAGGCCACCTCAAAAAGATTACGTTCTAGAGAGGCCTGGATGGCAGAGTACCTAGCATTGGTGTATGCTCATATAGACTATGTAATGTGAGATACAGGCAATCAAGATTACGTTCTAGAGAGGCCTGGATGGCAGAGTACCTAGCATTGGTGGGTGCTCATATAGACTATATAATGTGAGATACAGGCAATCAAGATTACGTTCTAGAGAGGCCTGGAAGGCAGAGTACCTAGCATAAGTTGGGTAATTTTTTTCTTTATTAATGTGGGTCAATGTTCTAAGATGTTCACTGTGGACACGGTAATAGCAGTTTGTTCTTGCTTCCTACACTGAAAGTTCCATTTATACATTTACCGCGATACCATCGGTGAACAGGAGGAAGAATTGAGTGATCCTTCCTTCTTTAAGTGTAATACAGCTCTGCATGTCAGAGGGGCCAGAAATTCGGAAGGTTAAGCTGCTCCTTGTGTTGTTAACGCACCAGGAGACTCTTTGCCCGCTATGTTAACATGCGAAAAAATCCATTGCAAGTGTATCTCACGAGAAATAGGAAAACGTTTCAGACATCTTGTCCAAAATAGCCATTCCTATATTATCAACCACCCTATGCTAATTAAAAATATTGTGAATGGCACGTTAAATGGTATATAAAATGCAGATGCTGCACAAACTAGAAAGTGATAGTAACTTGTTGAAGCCTGTATTAATAGCAAACACTTTGCGGCGACTATTGAGTTTTCTCAAATCAAGAGATAGGTATTGTTTGGGGACCTAATATAAATGCTAATACCAGATCAAGACTCCCCCCCATTCCTGTTGCTATCCGTATAAACAAGAATAACCTCATCTGGAATACTATAATTAATTAATTCAAAACCATGTTTCCTTAAGTATTCAGGAAAATTTGTCGTCTTATTATCATGAGCAGAGAGATCTCGATGAAATTATACTCCAGAAAGATCTCCGCATGAATTAATGTAAGTGATGGGGCTTAACAGAGCTAAAAAAATAAATTTTCACTTCTGGCTATTTTTCTTCAGAGTCTCTGATTAAGTACTACTAACGATTTTCATTTCCAGGAAATCTATTGACTAAAGCCGGGATCGAACCTTCAAACTTAGGCTTACGAAGTGGCACCTTACCTCTAAGTCACCGAGCCGACTCGTTCCTTATATTAATATGTGGAAAATTTAATGATATCATTTTAAGCCACGTGTAATATTTTTTTTTATTATTACTAGCTCTAATGTAGCGCGTGGTATATCATAATGAAACTGATATGGCGCATATAGCTATCAAAAATTTTTTGCGCGTGCGTAGATGTTTTTTCAAACAGAGTTTTCTTTTTGGCTGGTAAGTTGTGCAATAAAAGAATTTCCAGTTTCCACTTCATCTTTGGATTGCTTGTCATTAAATTAAGCTCTGTCAATTCTAGCGATCAAATGCTTTAGAAAAAATAAACAACTTGGGTTTATTGAACGAATTTTCGATACAGTCTGTTATTTTTACCTATTATCATAAAACTGTGATTAATTTCCTGATTATTAAAAAAAATTCATGCAAAACTTTTGCATAAAATCAACAACATGAGTACATAAAACTTTCGAAATATTTTTTAAATTATATTTATCACCATTATTAAATTTATTTTTATTAAACATACGTTTTTTATTAAAAAATCTTTATAATCTTTTTTAAAATAAAAATTTCATTCAAGATTTCTTTGAGATACTAAGAAATTAAGATTTCTTAAAGTTATTGATAATTTGCATACGATTATCAATACTAAATGGTTTATTATATTAACACTTGATCATAGAAATAAATCCGACAAAAAAAAACTTTTTCTTCATTAGATGCTACGAGATTTTTAATAAGCGTGAAGATATATAACAGAGATGCATATCCACTTCAATAATAGATCTAAGATTAGTGATCACCAAGATTAGTGATTTAAATGAAAAACTAAATTGGATGTCATATAGTTCCATTTAATATTATTAAAATGTAGTGGAGAATTTGTGGAATCCTATATGTTTTATTCAGACACCTCTGCTTTGAAAATAAAACCAAGACAATTTTATCACGTGTGTTTGATAACCATTAGAACTACAAATGATTTAAACATAAAATACTGATTGTAACTATCATCACCCAATATCCATCTGCTCTGAGAAAAGTAATATTTAGAAGTAATTTTTATAATATTTATTAAAAATGGAGTACGATTAAAAAAAGTAAATGTGACTATTCTAAGAGGCTTTTAAGAGCCAGATTTTACTTTTGAATTTCTTTGAGATCCATTAAGAGTTATTGCATCATGTCTCTTTATATAAACTTAACAAGACGTGATATTAAATAAAAATGTGAGATCAGGGAAATGTAAATGAAGATATAATGTGGTATTCCTAACTATTATAAGTGCTATTTAAACAAGTTCTGCTCAAACTATTCAAATTGCTTCCCAAAAGGATTATTCTAACATTGAAAAATTCTTAAATTTACTATTCATTATTTTGTCGACTCTATTCAGTCAAAAAATTAAAAAAAAGAAGAAAATTTCGAAGCTTTTATCATATACTTTTAATTTCTTCTTAAAATTATTTATTTATTTTTCTTTTGAATCTGATCCTCAAACATACACTAGTGTTCAAAATTATATAAGGGTATTCTTATAGATTTTGTCAATTATCTTTAGAACTACTGGAAAGGTTTTAATAAAATGTGGCATATACAGAGTGTTCATAATTAAACTCGAAATTTCCGAGCTGCCTGTAGTAAAAACTGTACAAGGAAAATTGGGTGATAGCAGAATGAAATGATGGGAATTTTATCGAGGGTAAAAAACAATGAGTTTCATAAAATTCCTTTAGGTGCCGTATCATAGCTTTATTGAGAAAATATAAATAATCTTCAAAAGTTAACAAAATATGCTTGATATGCTGTCCACCATACATTGTCCGCTACCATGCGGAAGTATAAAATCACGTGCTCAACTGTTGAAAGCAGCAGGAACAGGGGAATGTAACGCACATTTCATTCTATGCTTTCTTTAAGGGCGGATAGAGAAGTGATGGGATCGCGGTAGACCATGGCCTTGAGATATCCCTTCAGCCAAAAGTCACAAGGATCCAAATCAGGGAATCTAAACGGCCAATCTGTAGGAAAATGCCGGCTGATGATTCTGTCTTCACCGAAATAGTGGCGAAGCATTTGTTTCACACAATGGGTGAGGTGTGCAGGAGCACCACCCTGTATAAAGATTGTGGCTGTATCACATGCCTGAAGAGCCGGAATAATGAATTGCTCTAATAGTAAAGAGTATCGTTGACCGGTGACGGTGCATGCCACCGGCCCTGCAGCGCTGTGCTTTTCAAAAGAAAAAAAAACGCACCCGTAATGAAGTTTGTAGTAAAGCCATACCAAACCATGCCATGCCAAGAGTGTATTGGAATTTGTAGGAATTAATGTGGTTTTGAACCAGCCCAAATACGGCAATAGTGTATAATTACCGCTCCTTCCAGATGAAAATTGGCCTCGTGGGTCCACAAAATATTATATCGACATTTATCCTGGATCTCAACTCGCACAAGTAACCACACTGCAAAAGTTTGTAGACTATCCGGATAATCTGGTAAGAACTGCTGCACTAGCGACAGTTTATAACGATAGTAGCGTAAAACCTTTCGAAGGATCTTATTACCCATGGAAAGGGGTTGGTCAACAAATGCTGCAATACGCCAAATAGCACTGCTGCCGATGGTCTGCGATCTTTCTTCCTCCACTTGCGTTGCTACATCACCCACTACCTGTCCTGCAACACACTTTCGTCCCCTTCCTGGCTGAATCCTCAATGTTCCCGTTGCTTCAAATTTCCTAATCATGTTTGTTAGTCCTTGACTACTGAGTGGACCTTTTCGTAACCTCTTCAAAAACCTAAGTTTTCGCAAAGCTTCTGTAGCAGAGTCTCCGTTTTGGTAAAACAATTTCACCAGTTAAGCACGTTCCTAGAGAGTCAAAGTCATATTCCTTGACTTGGAAATGAGTATGACTGCGATTCATCTCTTGCGGTTCATCTCTGCGCTCTCACAAGATTACTATGGTTACGACATTTGCATATGCCAAAAATTTTCATTTTACATCCCTTTCTAGTGGTGGTTTTTGAAACTCATTGTTTTTTTCCCTCGATAAATTTTCCATCATTTCATTCTGTCATTACCTAGTTTTCATGCATTTCTAGAGCATAGTTTTTACTCGAAAATCTCAAGTTTAAAGATAGACACCCGGTATATAGGGATGATATAATGCAAAACAAATTTCTTCAACAGTTGAAATACACACGAAGTCTCAATCTTCGAAGTCGGTAGATGTGAAACAGCAGCATGAACTAATTAATTCATGTTTACATATATTGGGAGCATTTAAAACAACTCGATCAGCAACTCTGTTTTCGGGCCTTGGATTGTTCTCAGAAGGGTATTGTGAGTTGTAATTGTCTTCGCCAGAGCAGCAAAGGTATGCTGTATAGG
Organism: Trichonephila clavata; assembly: GCA_019973975.1. Lineage (NCBI taxonomy): Eukaryota > Metazoa > Arthropoda > Arachnida > Araneae > Nephilidae > Trichonephila > Trichonephila clavata. Next base: position 48,541 of record BMAO01037407.1, on the reverse strand, counting down.
GATGAGGTATGGGTATCTAACTGGCCAATCCATTCGGTGAATATCCTTCCTTTCCAGAAATTCATCGACCACGTAAGCTCTGTCTACCTCACGTTGGCATCCATTAAAATAAACCCAAGACCGTACCCATGAAAAGGCGAACATTGGTATTCAAGACCTTATCTCTATACCTCTCAGAAGTCACGGTATGCCTCCTGCAACGACATAGAGGTGTGTGCAGTCATTCCACGTGATGTCTGTCCAGATCATCAAGCCTCCGCTATCGTAATGGTTGATTTCTACGATATTGGAAGGCCTGTAACTGGTTTGCTCTATATATTCTAGCCACACTTTCAAAGGGAAGATAATAAACGGGTGGATTCATTGCCACAGGAAAATTTCCTTATTTTCGGAATAAAATTATGGTGTGAGGTGTTTATTTGAAATAGGAAAACATATCCCCTATTAACCATACCCCCTCTGAGCTGGCACCCTCCCTCTCATAACTACCCACGTTTTTAAAATAACAATCTAATTGTTTCTATAAAATTCAGACAAAAACTAAATACAGAATTGTAAATATCATTTATTTCGCCACGATATGGTATAATTGTGTTTTACAATATAATAATATTTGTATTTTTTACGATTTTTTTTAAAAAGGAATTAAAATTTTGATGCTTTTTTTGAAAATGATTTCTAAACTGTTGCGTATGAATTTATTTTTATGTTAAGAGAACGATATTGTAAACTAAATAAGTTCATGCTTTTCTCTTTTCGAATCAGTTATTTGAAAAATAGAATACTAAAAACTTATTTCAATGATCTTTCCAAAAATACTTAAAATTTTAATTAAACAATCACTAACTTCGCCATCTATATAGATAATCTTACGTAACTTTTTTATCCAGGGTAGAACAATATTATCCGAAATCTATACGGAGATTGAAAAAATTGCTTGAAAATTACAAATCTAAAAAAAATTGTCTATTTTGTCTATGTTTTGTTTGTCTATGTTTATCTATTTCATTTTTTGCTAAAATTCATTTATGTAGTATTTTTATTACATTTTTTATTTAAAAATTACCGTTGCTTGCAATCGATGTGTGAAATTTGGAAACTTTAACTTAAAAATTGCCCTCAAAAATTTAAAAACTTCAACAAAAACGCGTTTTTACTTTTACGGTAAGCCAAGGCTTGGCGTCGAAAATCGGTTTCGCGCCAGTTATTTGTCTCACTCGGTGAATTTCTTTTACCAAGATTTTCCTACGAATACTTAAGTTATTTCTAAAAATAACAACTATTCCTTTTCATTTAATTTTATGACTATAATTTCCTATAATTCTACCAATTGTATTTCCCTAGCTAAGAGAAGTTGGGAGTTTTCGCCCTCAGTTTCTGAATTGTACCTATAGAACTTGGACACTCTCTTCGTGTTTAAAGTACGCTACATAAAATTATTTTACTCTCGTCTAATCTCTTTGTCACAAATATATTTCCAGGGAATAAATTATATTCCAATATTTCTTTATTGCGATCCTGTTTTGATTTCAGCAGATTATGGGTTTCCAAGTGTTGTTTAGCCGATTTGTATTTTTTATAAAAGTTTCTATGTATATTTATTAAGATCTCTGGTTTTTGCAGATTAGATGTAGATTGCGGGGTTTTTTCATTGTATTTTGGTCTTAGAGAGAGAGAAATTATCTTTTAATTCATTAAATATTAAATATTTAGTGTTATGTTAAAAAAGGGTACTTTTCGAATATTCTTCCTTTCAGTCTAATTGTATTTGCAAATAAAGGGAAAGATTGGTTAGACTTAAAACTATTTTTAATTTTCCAATCTTATTTCCCAAAACTAATAGTTTAAATTTATGGTCATTTAGTTTGAACCATGACTTTATATATTTATATATATAATAGAGAGAGAGAGAGAGAGATTTGAGGGATGAAGGTGTGTGCGCACAGTAAAGTTTGTCTTTTATTTTTAATTTCAGGCATGTTATTCGTTTATTTAATCGGATATAGTTGTATCAACAAAAGACTTCTAAGTGGTGGTGGTGGTGGGACTAATCCCCATCTGGTCTAGTGAAACTACACCAGATCCATGAGTTCATTTATCTTCAAAAAGTCTAAGAACAGCAGGAGAGAAGCAACAGCCTCCTCACATGAAAACCCCACACATTGCAGAATGTGCTGGGGAGAAAAAGGACTGATTTCACATTTGGTGCAAATTGGGTAGCTTCTTTTACCACCTTCAAAATTCCTGCTCTTCAGGTGACCAGTCGAAAATCGCTAGAATGCCGTCTGATACGATCTGGAACCCTTGAATGATATGGCGGATCCAGGATGTCTTTGAAAATACCATGGGTGTACAGGAGGGACAACTCAGGTTCTAAATATCAATTCTTTAGCCCTGGAGTAGATCTCGGTTGACGTAAGGACCATGTGGTCTTCCAGGTCCACAGGATCACTGGCAGCTGCTTTCGTAAGATCATCCGCTTCTTCGTTCCCGGGCAGGCCTACATGAGAAGGGACCCATTGTAGATGTATAGGGTGCCGATCTGAAAGCTGCTTAAAAAGGTGCAGAATACTCCTGCTGGTAACATAAACAACTGTATAGTTAGACTATAATAATGGGATTATTTATACATTCTTTCAGAAGAATTATTATTATAGTTAGATTATGATGCTGGGATTACGCTTACCTACACTCTTTTAGAAGAATTATTATTACCTTATGATTAGGATGAGATGATGATGATTTCTATAAACTGGTTATGAAATGACACGTATGGCAAAAAAAAAAAATGAATTGGTCTGACATTCTTGTATCAATGGCATTTAAAGTTCCTGTTGTAAATTTAAAATTATCTTCAGCTATCTTCAGTAAATAAGATAATAACAATTTTTCAAACTTAAGTGTATTTATTGTGAAATTAACAGTCTACAAATTAAAGGTTAAAGTTTTTTTTAAAACATTTTTGTACAATATATTTTCTAATTGATGCATACTATTATGGAATAATTAATTCATGCAGTAAAATGTTAACATTTTTTCTTCTAGGCTCGGCTGCTCCTTTCGGAAACTCAAATAATATTTATTACAGATATATTCAAAACTAAATATGTTCGCATTTGTCTTTGAAAACTATTTTCTACTGAAACATCATAAATGTATAGTAAGGACATGAAAGTACTGCAAATTCTGAACTTTTAACCAAACTGTGATACTCCCAGACAGAGTAAAGCACACTTAGTAATTCTCTTATTCTTTTTTAATATCTTTTGAAGTTTATTGAACAACTTGCAAAACCATTTACAGTAACGTACGTGCTGGATGTAAATTAAAAAAATGTATTCATAGCGATAGTCAAAACATAATATTGGGAATTCCCATATACCGTAGTTTGTTTTCAAATAAACACAAAGAAATACTTTCTGAATGTTCTTTTGAGCGCCACCCACATTAATTTGAGCTGAGTTCTCTCTCTCTCTTCATCAGCATAAAAGTTCAATTCATTTAAAACACGAAAAGAGTGAAGTGTCGATTTGAATGTAAATTTATGGCGCAACAGGACAACATTCTCTCCGAAGAATGTTTGAAGGACTGTTTCAATTATACAAAGTTGTAAAAGAAGTCGCCCATCCAAATATTTCGTTTGTTGATCACGTATCGTAGTTTAGTATGTAACAAAGAGAAAAAAACTTTCCTCGAAGAAGGATGAAATTCGAAACAAAATGACTTTGGCAAATTGTGTAGCAGTGGAATGGAATTTAGCTTTAGATGGAATAAAAGCAAAAAATAAAAAGAAACAGAAAATAATGTTTCGATTTAGAAATATTTATCCTTTTTCATCCATTACACAATCTGTACAGTTGAAAGAATGTTTCTTTATAAAAATGTGCACCTGAGTTTAACCACTGGCATAGCTAGCTTTGAGGGGGCACTGTATCAAAATTCCTTCGGGGCCCTTTTTTAGACATGGGAGCCCTGTTAGTGGGACTGTATTTATACATGTTGGAGCCCCTGTAGCTTGGGAGTCCCGTATTATTGATACGGTTGATATGGCGGTAGCTACGCCCCTGAGTTTAGCTTAGTTCTTCAAGAAAAATTATTTTATATTTAATTCTGGGAAGTATAAAATTGTTACTTAATTTCTGTTACACCTATAAAAAAGACAATTATTTTTCTCATCATGTTTAAAAAACAGCAGTAAATTAATGATTTTAAATTAATATATATTTTTAAGTATAATATCACTAAATAATTTCAAATTTTTTTCTCGGTTTTTAATATGAGGCTTTCGTTATAAACAGTATAAATCAACATTAAACTGCTAATGAATAACACTTTATAAATTACTGAACGCATATTTGTTTAACACACGTTTATATATAACATATTTGCTTTTGTTTTTTATTTTCAATAATAAAGCAATCTTAGATAAATTTAAGTTGATTAGCAACGTTTCCTCAGCAATTATAACACACGGTGTTACATAAATAAAGGAAAAAAAGTAATGCATATATATATATATATATATATATATATATTGTAAAGAAGCATTTATTTCTGAATTGTGGTCATGGGAATATAAAACTGCCGATATTTTTCAAATCATCGTTTATTTAGGTAGTTGTAATTTTAACAACAAATGAGAAAATTGAGCATCTTCTCTGCTCAAGTACCCGGCAAACAAGAGTGAAAATAATCTCTCTTCTGCATTTAAAACTAAAGAAAAACAAGGAAATGAAACAGACAAAATATAATCACGTGTTCAAATGAAGATAAATATTAGTTATTTTTAGATATTGCGTAAATATCTTAGGGAAAAGTTTCAACTGTCCATTACGGCACGTGTAAGCAAATGAGGCTTTCATTTGCTAGGAATCACAAATAAATCTGTCAAAATTCAAAGCATAATCTTTTTAACGTGGAATCACAAATAAATCTGTCAAATATAGGTTTTTAATTCTGTAACGCGAAATAAAATAATATGTCCTTTTAGAAATAGGATATTAGTAATTTTGATTTATGTAAATACAAAATTTTAAGACTGGAACTTTAGTTATAAAGTTATTTATAAATAAAGACAAAATATTCATGTGTATAACCTTTACTTTATTGGAATATCAAGTATGCTTTATGTTTTGATATCAGGGGATATTATTTATCCAAATATTTTATTTATTTTATTATTGACTACCCATATAAAGAGAAAATTCAATTCTTAAGTTTTATCCATGCACACGTACATAAAAAGTTCTTAAAATCTAGTTAAATTTTTGTTATTAAAATCATCTGATGAAATTTTTTATTACAGCAGAATTTCTAGTGATTAAATCTGCTCTAATATATAAAAAATTATTTCCATTTTAACCAAGCAGTACTCAAAACTCTTCAAGCATGTTCGAAGTTCGAAATCCTACTCAGTATTTGAAGATAACAGAAATAAAGTTTTCATACAAATAAAACCGAAAACTCCCTTCCATGGAAAGAACAACACCAACAATCCGTTTGAAGTCATACAAAAAATAATCGATACAAGCATAAAAGCTATTAAATCTACTGATATATCCCATAACATATAAATCATCATCAGCTCTTACAATAAAAACATCCCCTCTCCATCAGAGCATTTCTCCATACACGTTTTATCAATCCTCCGACTCTCTTTCCTGCTTCCGACACTAACGCTGACCTCAAGCAAGATTAGGTCCATTCAACCCATAATAATGGCACGAGCAACCCCCATCTTTGGATCCGAAATCACTCCCTTGACCATCGCGAAATGTGCAGACTGCAATATCTATCGTCTTCACCATGGCAAAAGATAGAGGAAAGAAAGTCATATGAAGTCTGGGACGAAAGTAAACGTATTTGGGACTCATCCCCATCCTTTGTTTGGAACCTTACGCAAGTATTGGTACCGTTATGATTATCAGCGATGGTACGTCGTAATTGTGAATGGCAGAACATAAGATATAAGGAAAGGGGCAATGATATGTGTTTTGTCTGGAGGGTGTTCTATATTCAGCGAACCATTTTTAGACATTGTTCTTCGCGTTGTCTTCTATATTTCAATTTATTTTCGATCGAATATTTAAATCTGTTTCTAAAAAAAAATATGGATTTAAGAAATATTTTACTGTTGTATAGAGACTCGAAATCACAAGAAGATTTTCAAAATGGCGGTAGTTCAATAAATCTATTTTTACTGAAAATAGCATTGGAATAATCTATTATGAATATTTGAATCATCGTTACCACATGAGTAATTTTTTGGCAGTCAAATTTTAACCTAAGTATATTTTATTTAGATTTTTTGCGTAAATATCCCTAAATTATAAAATAAGATACTTATTGAATTATGAATACGATAATGGGTTTTATTAGAAAATAGCCCTTACTACCGGATCCTTTGCTCATGATAATGTATAACAGTACAATTTTTAAGTTATTGATATCTAAATCTTAAATTTAAGCTATTCGTTGTATTCAAAAACATTTTTATTGTCCCTACTTCTTGGTTTGAAAGGAAGTGAACTTCAAATGCTTATACGGAATATGTTTTTTTTTTCCTTTTAACCCCTTCCCAACCACAAGCCTTGGGTTTTATAAAACTCTTTCTTAGCAAACTTCTAAAGATCAAAAGATATATGTTCGCCTAATTTCAAGTATATGTAGGTTTAATAATTTAACAAAGAGAATTTTTATTTATAACACTCGAAGCCCTTTTTGTAAGTTGAATTCCTCAAAATCCGTTCATACTAGATATCTCATCATCAAAAGCAAATACTTGATACATTTCAAGTTTTGTACGTATAATAATTCAAAAACGGAAATTTTTTCCTTATCTATAACACCCCTGCGTTTCTTGCAAAACATTCTTAAATGTTGCCAAATCAAAAGATGTCATTGAATATAGTAATCGTTTTCCAAAATAATTTTCTACTATTGACTTCATATCACAGTATTCGGCGACTTCGAAAATATACTCGCAACTTCCTTCAGCAAAGAAATCTTCAAAAATAATTCGCTAAAAATAAATTTTAAAATTACTTTTGACTCAAATAGGCTTACTGACCCTTTGAAACCTCAGCAAAGCTCCCTGCAAAAGCTTGGAATGATACGATCGACTAAAACCCCCTTTAATCATTACGTAACAGTATCCGATTACCCTAAAATTGTGAATATTACCAAAAATTGGTAATTTTTTTACGATTTTATTTTATACGCCATCTTAACAGCTTTATAAAAATACCAAATTTATCATTTTCTGTTCGCTAGAACAAAGACTACAGGTGTTTTAATAAAAGCAGATACCATTACTTTAAGTAAGATGCCATACTTTAAAACGCGTTTTACTTGAAATGTGTGTTTTTTTTAAATAACCAAACGAGGCTAGCGATTGCTAAAAATGTTTTGAAAATAATCAACTGAAATTTTTTCTGTAAGTTCTGTAAAATAGTAGAATTGTTTTAACCTTCAGATTTATCAATCACTGTTTTATTACAAAATTTACAGTCCCTTATGTAAATATAATCACTGTTTTTTTAAGCAATTTCATATAATAACTAAGACAACGGGCTCTAGTATTTGTAAAAAAGAAAATATCTCTTATCCTGAAGATCATTTCAAAAATGAATAACATAGCAACACTTTAGAATGAAAAAACTGAAATTTTCTTCATAAACCTTTGGTACAGATTGGGCCACGTTCATGCTATTTTTTCTAAATTTGTACCTGTTTTTTCCCATTATAGTAATAATAATAATCACTTACTTCATCATCGTAGAACTACACTTATATAGTGTTTTTTTTCATTTGTTCTGTTGTCGTGCAACTCATCTTAGACAAACGATTATTTTGAATATGTCATAAATTCTCAATAGGATTTAAGTCTGGGGAATTACCAGGCATAAGCTCTTTTATTTTCTTTTTCCGCCAATACCGAATTGGGACATGTTGAAATATTTCCATGGATGGCACAATTCTATTGCATAATATTTCTACGTATTTGACATAATTTAGCATGCCTTTGAAAGGAACTAAGCTTCTAGTGCCATTTGTTGCAAAAAACCCCAAAAACTACTGTTTAGAGGAGGGGTGTTTTATTACTTGTTGGATATTATCTTGCTGCAGAGTTTCAACTTCACTTCGTCTAACTACACTTGATTTGTATACCTGAACAAATAATCGCGTTTCGTCGCTCAAAATCACCTTCTTCTAGTCGTTAACTGTTCGAGATCGGTATTTTTGGCCCATGCTAAGCGTTTTTTCATGGTTTTCTCAGTTAAAAACTGTTCTTTCCTCGGTCTTGATGCCTTACGGCTAATTTCCAGAACCCTTTACTGTACAAGTTCAGGTACTCACTTCAATACTATAATCGGGAAAAAAATCCCTTTGAAGGTTTGTGCTTGTCTTACTTTGATTTATTTTGCTATTTCTTATTAGAATTGTATCAGTTCTTGGAATAATTTTCCGTCTGAGCCCACAGTTTCCATTTTTTTTTTATGGAGACGATGATCAGGAATCTTAAAATGTTCAAAAAATTCGTGAAACACTTGATTTGCCCACACCAACTACCGTAGCTGTATCTCTCACAGTCATAGACGTATGCTCATTGTTGTAGAACTTTTCCTCGAAGTAATATCCATCTCTCAACAAGCAAAATTAACGTGTGTTACGTGTAACGCAAAATTAAAACCACCGGATACCACACTGAACCACTAATGTACTAAAGCCAATCAAACGAGTAAATTATATTCAAAGATGATCTGCCACATTACTACTAAGCCAGTGTTTCTCAAACTGTGGAGCGCGACACCCTAGGGGGCGTGAGGAGGCACAAACATGTTGAAAAGTGGAAAACAAAAAATTATTTTTTTAAAAAAATATTAATCGACTAAAAGTGAACAAACAAAATATAATCTCCGATATTAAAAAAAAAATAAAATACAGATTTACATTGGAATAATACACTTATAAATGTATCAGTACTGTTAAATGTATTTTATCATTAGTTAAACAATATTAAGTGGGTAGCCTAGTAGTTAGAGCATCGGACGCCAGACCGGAAGGCATGGGTTCTATGCCTGATGCCACCAAATACTCGCCGAGTGCACACGGAGCACGTGCTCGTTAAATCTGTGGGTCCGAATGGTGTCGCCATCTATCGTGAGCAAAATCGTGCTGTCACCTTCATGGGCTCAAAGCTTAGGCTAATGACAGACGTATTTCCAGCCCGTTGCCATGATGAATTTCGTGGGCCTCGATCTGACTACGTCAGACAGGTGGCAATGCAACAACAACACAAGATTACTAAAGACCCCATGGGCTTGCCATATTTAAAGTTATCTGTGCAAAATTAACACTTAACTTGATAATTGTACATTTTATAAATAATCTCTTAAATGTCGATTAAAAATTACTCGCTTCGCTCCCCAATGCTACCATTTAACACATAGGCGAGTGTATGCGGTGCATTGGGGGAGGGGGTAGAAAAGGAATAAATGAGCAATTTCTCTGAAATAAGTAAATTCTTCACAAACACTATCATAGTCATTTTAATGCATGCCAATGCCTTCGGAATAATTCTGTAAATAGCAGTTCACGGAACAGATCGTGCATCGGAAAGACGTCCGTGTAATTAATGCACTGGCTGAGCGGGATGTTTATATACGCCGTTGACACTTGAGAAGTTAAAGTCGTATTTTAGGTTAAGCTTCAAAGTATAGTGTAATTGAATTCAATGTATTGTTATTGTATGGAGGGGGGAGGGCGCAATGAAAATTATGATTGAATATATCAAATATTCAAAGTCTGAGAAGCACTATTCTAAGCAGATTTCACCGGTTCAGGACATACTAACTGGTAATTTCTTACCTAGACAAGAAAAAAATATTTGTCCCAATTAATTCGAACAATATAATATATATCGCGTGGATTTATGTATCTATAAACTATTCATAAAGTCATAAACTTATTTTATTTTTTTAGTCCTAATCAAACCGACGAAGGGATGCTTTATGTTTCTAGAATTATACATTTTCAATGATAAAAATTAGATTAATTTATTTTGTACTCATTCGGATGTTCAATAAAACCAAAATGATCTTCATAATTGATGTTGTAATAAAGTCAGTACATTAAGAGAAAATTAATTACTGGTAACTTCTTGAATCATTAGTTTGAATTTTAATGGCATTATTATTGTAGTCAAAGTCGTCATGTAGAGTAATGTAGGCTGATGAAAAATAAATTTATTTATAAAATTCAACTGTAGAATATTCGTGTAGTATAGTACTAAAATTAACTAATTTATGTACTGGAACATCGTACCAGATAACGTCGTCATTATTTGATCTTGGCTCGTAGTCATATAGCTCTTCAAGCATAATCTTCGTGTATCTATAAAGCAATGCTGACTCGAAATGTCAAACCAATTCTTATTTGGTATAAAAATAATTTCAATAGATTTGTAGCAAAAGTTATGAGAAATATTGCTAGCCTATTCTTATGAATAATTAAAAAAGAAAAATTTTATAGTTGATTCCTTAGATTAATAGGCGAAACACAATTAAATTCCATGTAAAACGGTATATGTATTTTACTTCATTGTGACAACTATAATGAATTCAAATAAGACAATCTCAATCAACTATTCCTGTTAAATACTAGTATCAAAGTGGTTTTTTTTTATTATTGATAATTTTTATGCTTTGATTACGTAATAGCAAATTTAAATTATCTATTGTTGTAAAAATTTATATATAGTTGGATTAAAATTTCTCGAAACAAACTCGGACAACTGAAATTTTGTTTAGATCATTATTATGCAACATATCCATCGTATACATAAATATACGAATTTTTTCAGTAAGCCTTTAAAAAAATTTAATTGGTGTATTAGACTTAATCATGGTTATATCGAAGTATAATGGTAGCAAGTTTGAGATGATAAAATCTTATTGAAATTATTTTGAACATTTTCGTATGTTACAAGTTTTCAATACTTGGGTAATACTTTTAAGCAAATAAAATAAGTTTCTCTGGATGTTTATTGCATTCTAATATACCAACACGGCTACTTTCCACGTTCACTCTCCAAGCTACTTCTAATACCAGAAAAACCGATTGAGGAATAAATATAAATAAATTTCTAAAGTCAATTTTCTCTCTCGAACTTAATTTCCGCTTCCGTTTTGTGCGGTCGTTGCTAAGGGAACCTTTTTCAGAACTCTTTCCTTTAGGGAAAAAACTCGCAAAGGAAAGAAATTTCGGCAATGCAAAATAAAACAGTACTCACGAAAAAATGGGGTGTACTTGGAGCTTCAGAATTTTATTAAACTACTTTCAGAATAAAAGGGTTTCCATTAACTCTCATGCGATAAAATGGGTTTTTTTTCTGAAACTAGCTCTAGGTAAATATGAATGCTATGTCACGCGTTGTAATTTTAATTTAGTTATTTGGATTAGGGATTTGTTATAAGTATACATTTTGATGTATTTCGGTTGATGGATTTCATAGCATTTTGCTTCGTAGGTGTAGATTAAATTTGCGAAAGTAAACTATTAATTTGTTTAAATTTAAAATTATATTTTATATGTAAAAGAAGTATATAGTCGAATAAGTTCCTAAAATAAAGAAAAATAAGTATACCAGGCCACAGAATTTGTTTCTAAAAATTCAATCAGATATTCACTTGCTGATTAGCATATAATATATTTAATTTTAGAATCACTGATTGTTTGTAAATATTTTTTAAAAAGTTGGTAAAATAAATTTTTAAAAAATTGAATTAATCCCTATTGTAACTATAAAAATAAATTGTAAATTTTGTCAAAAATTGACAATTTTTAATGATTTTATTTTATAAGGCATTTTATTAGCCTCATAAGAATACCAAGTTTATTATTTTCCGTTTACTAGAACAAAAACTTCAAGTGTTTTAGTAAAAGCAGATGTCATTACTTTATACAAGATGTCATATATTAAAACGTGTTTTACTCGAAATGTGTTTTTTTGAAAATGTTCCAACGGGGCCAGCGATTGCTAAAAAAGTTTTTAAATGATTAACTGGAAATTTTTTGTGCATGTTCTGAATTATAGAAGTGTTTTAACTTTCAAATGTATCAATCACTGATTTATTATAAAATTTATAGTCCCTTATGTGAATATAATCACTGTCTTTTTAAACATTTTCATAAAATAACTAAGATAAAGTGCTCTAGTGTTTGTAAAAATTAAAATATCTCTTATTTTGAAGATCATTTCAAAAATGAATAACATAGCAACGCATCAGAATTGAAAATTTATTCATAAATTTTTGGTAAAGTATAGGCCCCGTTTATGTTATTTTTTTAAAAATTATTACCAATTTTTCCTATTTTAATAATAATAATTTCTCTTTCTCTTCTTAAATTTTGTACATTTTTCTTAAAATGTACTAAACAAATGTTAAATATTCTAAACAAATGTACTAAACAAACTAATTCTTAAAATGTACTAAACAAATCTGAAAATGACAAAAAAAATTCCCATATCTCCATTTATTTTTTTAAAAAAGATCCATTTATTTTTAATTAAGAAGAAAGAAAATACACGGAATTAGAAAAAGATTGATACAAATTTAAGCAAAACAGAATAGTCCTCTTCAAAAATAAATTTGTTCACGATAAAATAAAAATCGAATTTAAATACATTATAATCCTTTTCTTACTTTCAGATATTCAAGACTCAATCCACATAAATATTAATGTCAAAATAATGACATTTTACCGTCACTTCTGTGTCTGTAAGAAATTATTTCTCTAAAACTATTCTTACTCTACATGCTCTTAACGCTTGCCTTCATTGAAAGTTTACACTAAAATATATCAAATGATAATATTAAAAGTTGCATCAAAAACTTTCAACCGTTTATTTATACCAAAACAAAGTTGACTCACCGGGCATTGGCGTACAGAAGCTCAAACGTCATCTCCCCATACACCAAGATCTTTTTTAATTTTTTAGTTTATATAATGTTTACACTTTCTCAGTGTTTTCGCCTACATGCTTACTAAAATTTAATCCCCTTTCCATGAATGAGTGAGTGAATATTAACGTCGCACTGATTAGCAACACGAGGGCTTTTGGCGACGGACCGCGTAATTTTGAACCATGGTCAAGTGACGCGGATGACACCTGAGCTGTCACACCTCCCTCTCCAAACTACCACACCAACGGGAGGACGTTTGAGCTCTCGACAGATTTAACGTGCATCGCTTCCCTACACGGCGGGTCTTCAGTGGTACTGGGCGCGAAATCATGACCCGATGCCTTGACCACTTGGCTACCGCGGCCACCCCTTTCCATGAAAGAAAGATGTATACATCCCTGTTAATAGGTCACTATTTCTGCCAGAATTGACATCTGAGTTGTGTGCCATGCTATTCTTTACATCCACACCATTCCAGAATTTAAGCTTTAACAGATTTAATAAGATATTTAAGGAAATTAATATTAGACTTCGCAATAAATAATTCTGCTATATTTTTGTTTAATATGAGTCTTGTATTACTTTCAATTACAATATATTTGTTTAAAATGTATCTTTTAGTTCCAATCATTAATGATTATCTGAATGCGTATTTGGCTTTCAACATATTGCAGTTCGGCCCATGCGTAAACTAGACCTTTAGAATCTTATAATACAAATAAGTTCAGAAATTTTTTTTATAAGTTTTCTAGTCGATAATACTACTACATATAGATTAAAGATAATTATAAATATTGAATAATTTAAATGGACATTTTCTTAAAGTTAAATTTTTAATACTTTCATAAAAATTCTAAATAAAATTTACTAAATTTAAATGTTTTTTCACATCATTTGTTCAAATAGTGACAATATGCAATACATAATTTAATACACCGTAGATAGTTATATTATTAATTTTAATGTTGCTCTGTTATTTTTAGTTGAATAATGATTGTCGGCACTAAATGATTTAATTTATGTAATGAATGTTGATGAAAAAAATATAACTTGCTCCTCCTTCCAAAAACTAAAGCAGGGCGCGTTTTTCTGTCAATTCCAAAGATGAATGAATACAGAAATAAGAAAGTTGGAGGAAATCTGCACTTAGCAATTGCTTTTTGAATATGATACATAAATTTGCATACGTTTATCTCAAACGTACTTTGTATCAGAAAAAATGCACCCTTAGGGAAAAAAATCCTATTTAACACGCTTTTATAAGTTTCACTTGTATGCCACGGAATCTTTGAACTCGTTTTTACCCACTTTAAGATTAATTCGAAATTTTGCACACTTGTCAATGACCGATGACAATACAATAATTTCATAATTTTGTTCCATTGTCCTGATCAGGACATCAGTAATAACGATTTCTAGATTTGGAGACTGATTCCAAATACCATTTCCAGATTTGGTGACTAATTCCGGAATTAGCGACTAAAAGATTAAGGTGCAACCCTAAAAATGCGCTTGAGGTTAATAGAAATAAAACAAACAATAGAAATGTTCTCTTTATGTGAGAAGGGGAAGAGTGTGTGTACGGTAGCCATTTCTTACCATAATATAAAAAATTGTCGAGTTTTTCTGAAAATGGAAATTTAAAAAAAAAAGACTCGTGCATGTGTGAAAAAAAATTATGTTCTAACTGCTAAATATTTTTTTATTCTTATAAAGCAATAATTTTAGAAGTGATGATACGAATTCACATTATAGCAATACGTTTAAAAGGTGATAATACGAATTAACATTATATCAATACATTTAGAAGTGATGATACGAATTCACATTATAGCAATACGTTTAAAAGGTGATAATACGATTGACACTTAATATTTCTTCTTAACACACTTTTATTAGTTTGACCTTTATCTATTGAGACGGAATTTTTTAAATACAACGATACGAGTCTGATCCGAGTTCCCGTAAACAGAGAGAATAAGTACCCTTCAGACGCGTTGATTAATATTCATTGAAGAGCAAGACTAATTCCAGCAGCTACGTAATTCCGACTCCAAATATCAAAGAATTATATTTTTACTTTTTAGTTCAATTCATTATAAAAGCATGTTTTTTAGTTTTTTTTTAAAACTATAGTTTGTAGAAAGGAGTATGTGTTACATTCAGGGAAAAATAATGCAGTGGAGACGTTATGAAAAATACTTTTAGTAAGAAATGTGCCCAACCCTAATTAGAATTATCGATTTTCAATTATGCTATTTAAGTTGATAGACACTAAAGTGGGAAGCAAATATTAGGCATGAAGTAACCCTTGTTTCGATTCATGTAATGACAACTTTGGAGCTAAATGAAAGACCCTAACATACCCACCAATGTAGCTCCAGATATCGAACATCGAACTATTGGCTCGAAATCGTGATACTCGAAATCGTCCTCAACTATCTCAGCTCGGTGACATCACGCGTTGTAATACATCAAAATGAATTCAATACCAGTAGTGGTGACATATAGCTCGATGTATCAATCAAATACATTATCTCTATTTCTCATACCAGTCAGAACTTCTCTATAGAGCAAATGCAGTTAAATGTGATCACCAAGAAAAATCCCTGCCCAAAGGATGTTTCTGCCATCTTTGAACTATCTTTCAACATTGTTGAGTTGCTTGTATCTGGTGCTTTGCTCCCTCCAAATCAGAAGACTCCCTAATTTGCTCTTCAGCATGAACCTGGACTCGTCTGTGAAGGGTGAAAAATTTCATTGCTGTGTGGTTCTCTTGCCCACCATAAAGAGACACATATCTGTCCGTGATTTGACTGGTCGTTTTGTATAGAGACCTGCATTTTAAATGCGTCTACGCACCGTAGTAGCGAAGTTTCACGTGTTGATGCTACAAATTTATCTGAAGCGAGCTGAGGAACAATTTAGTTTCTCCGTTTTTGGATCTAAACAGCCAAGAAGCGGTGCCTGCAGGTCTAATTTGATCTTGAACAAGTCTTCTGGACAGATTTAAATTGATCGCGTTTTCCTTGAACCACATAGGAAATCAAAAGGAGACATCTAGCAACATTAGCTGGGGACAATCATATTTTCACCCACAACCTTGAAGAATCGTGTAAACGACTTCTTTTAGATATTGCAAGACTCTCTTGCTTGTTGTCAACGAAATTGCCCGCAAATACTAAGGTTGAGCAATCATGTGCAAAACGTACAAACAAAAAACGAAATTGGAAAAGTTTAGTTCTATTCTACATTTTCTCCTCAAAAATGTCAATTTATTTGAATTAAAACTAATGCCTTCATATTTGACTCAGATTTTTGGTCTCACAAATTAATATAAACAATAAATTTTCATATTTTGTCATTTTTTTTAAATGCGAGCTTTGAAAAACATGCTTTACCTTAACCTTTGAAGAGAAACAGAGAGGCCAGTGTATATATTATTTTTGCATTCTTAGAAATGTTTAATTATTTTTTTTCTTTCAAATTTTATTCCTCTCCTGCTAGTATACATAATATTTATCCAGGCAATATCATATTTAAACTTCAAATAAAACATCCTTTCTTGTATTCTGAACAATATTTGAAATATATATATATATATGTATAGTTTAGTTGATTTTTGTATTTTGCTTCTATTATTTATTCTTTCATGTTTTTACATGTATTTTACATTTTTCATTCCCATATCATACTAATCGTTACCCACTAGCTTTGCTGGATATTTCCTAATTTTGTGGGACTAGATAGAGTTTTTGTTTTAGTTATGGCTATCTGAGTCCTAACATTAAAATTCCGAATGTATTTAATAATATTTTTACAGTCCCCTCCTCTTTAATCAAAAAGAACAGGACTTGAATTTCTGAAATGAAAGCATAATTATTTTAACACCCCTGTTATCCTCCTCCAGAGAAGATTTCAGCAAAATACGTTCTAAGTGGATTTCTATTCACAAAAGAAACATACTCACCAAATTTCAAGTCCTTAAAACTAATAATTTAAAAATGGCATTTTTCTGTCGATCCGCCTCCTTAACCCCATTTGGCAATCGATTTCAATTTCATCCGTATTTTTTTCAAATTTCTGCTCAATGGAAAGAGCATGTTAGTCAAATTCTACTCTGTAGGCCTAAAAACGGTTTTTTTAATTATATAAAACGGCCTCGTAACCCCCATCTTAGAACCTATTTCCATAAAACACTTTCTTATCGGGTCTCTACTCAACAAAAGAATCATACGTAACAATCTTCAAGTTCATGATTTTAATAGTTCAAGAACGGAAACTTTTTATCTATAACGCCCCCTTAACCCCCTGGGAATCGATTTCCATAAAATCTATTTTTAGCATTTCTCAATTCAGCAGAAAAACTAGCTCACTAAATTTCAAGTCATTTAGTCTAGTACTCCAAACATTACATTTCTTAAATCTAAAATAATCCGTAACCCCTCCCCGCTTGGGTGTCTATTTCCACAAAACTCGTACTTTCAGTAGTTCTACTCGACAAAAGCATCATGTTTGTCATATTTCAAGTCTGTAAGTCTAACAATTCCGGAGATCTCGTGATGAGGGGGTGACTCAGTGAGTGAGTCGCTTTTTTTGTCTTCTGTATATAGATAGATCATCAATATTTATAGCTTTTAAGAACTAAATTATATAAAATAATTAGTTAATCAAAATGCTCCTTGAAAGAAGAATCCACACCAGGTGAATTACTACTGTGTGTATATCGCGATGGAACATGCAAATAATTAACATCTCAGCATAGATGTACATCATAGGTACTTGTAGTAGCAGCAGAATCTACTATACATAGAGAAAAACAAGAATACTCTCTTAGATAAAGTAATTCTGTGTGATTCCTTTGCATAAATAGTATCAGTATCCCTAGAAAAATACGAGACTCACTTGAGTTCGACTCTGAATTCTATAGAGGAAGAATTGATGCCCCTAAAGAATGCGAATAATGCTTCTAAGAAATAAAGAGCGTGTTGACTTAATCAAGCAACAGGGACGAGGATATGTAATCGATAGATGCTCGAGGGAACAAATGGCTCAAGATACGAGGAAACAAAAACTATTGGTCTTCATGTTAATATTGATTGGTTGCTTTCTTATTTAAGTAATCAAACAATTTGTGAATGTTTAAATAATGCTATATCTGTGTATGACGGGTTTATTATACGAATGTTTTAGGTGTCCTCCAGGGCTGTAATTTTGATCCATGCTTTTTTTATTTGTTAATGACATTTATGGTATTTGAAATACTCGATCTTTTATCTGCTGAAGATTTTCAATAGCTTAAATTGCTATTATCTAACATATACCATAAATTCTGGCATACATCGCGCACCTATACTTTCAAGCTGCAATTTTTAGTTTTTATGTATATTCGCGGTAAAACGCGCACCCGTATTTTAAGAAGAAACCTGAAATTTACACACACACACATTTGCAATGCTCTTATTTTTTGAGGTCATTTATTCGAGATATTATACCAAGCTTTTGAAAAAAATAGTACACTTCTACAAGAACAATTCGTTAAGTGCATTAGGAGAGAGAATGACATTTCTTTTAAATAAGCAATATGTAGAAATCTAATTTTTTTTTCTATGCTCATCTTTTTTTCATTTTTAAAGCTCTCACTTTATACCAGGTGTACAACGCGCAACCGTAGATTTCTATCTTAATTGGTGTGTTAAAATTGCGCGTTATTCGCCGGATTTTATGGTACATATTGTTGTTTTACAACTTGAATAATTAGTTTCATTGGTGCAAAGGGTAAAAAGTTCCTTTTTAAGTATTGAATGTGTAGCATAGATTTACTCGGAAATCGCAGCATGTATTCTGTTTCTATCTGATCTCAATGCATCTTTATTCTGTTCAAACTCAATTACTGATGTTTCAGAGTTACATTTACCATTATACTCAATTCTTCTCAACATAATGATGGATTGAATTCTAAATAATATATTAAAATCTAGGTCTTTGAAACAGAAATTCTAGGATGTTCCAATAAATTTGCTTTCAAAATTTTGTGTTTCCGTATTATCCCCTGATTCTTGAATATCGCAGCCTTATTTGTGTATGGGCTTTTATAAAAATAAAAGGGAAATTCTCCAGGAGGTACAAATTAGATTCTTGAGCTATTTGTCTTACATAATTATTTTTGACGTGATAACTTCTTTTGGCGTGTTTTGCTGAAAAGTGAATTAAAATTAAACTTCTGGTTCGACTGCGTTATGCTCAATCGGATTTACACTGCTCTAGTCGACAATCGTGCTCGGAGAGGTCTGCTACGCAAAGATTATTTTTTCAATTGAAAAGTTTTTAGGCGCTCGTTTTCTTAAGTGAATATATTTAATGCTCACTTTTTCCCGTGAAGTTTTATTTTCGTTATTTAAATATTACTGTTATACAGCCCACTTGCACTCAACTCCAACGAGTTGAGTGGGAAGCAACTGAAAAAAGAGGGGCACAAGCAAAAACAATCGGGGGAAAATTATTCAAATGTAGGTGATCTGTTTTATTTATTTATTTTTTTTATTCAGCAGAGCCTTTAAGCACCAAAATGTGCCAAAAGAATTAAAATCCGAAGTTTTGAGGAAGTTTATTGGCGTTAAAGCTGCCAATATTTTGTTGATGACAAGAAAGAGATTGAGAGGGGAAAAGCATTAATTGCGAAAAAATACGGACCCTTTCCTTTTGTTTGCTTAGAAAATTTTTTGAAAAGTAAACATCTCTCAAAGCATAGGTTTTCCTAGCCTTACATACTATACGACGTTATATAAATTATATAAACGGAACTACGTACTATCGCAACGGTATTGGTGATATTATATGAAAAGAAGCTCATGATTGCCAATTTAGGGCTCATGTGAAATCAAGGTTGCTAACTTGGCGAGTTATTTTGATTGTTGGCATTGCAGCGATAGTACATAAGTACCATGTAAACATATATATTATATAAATATAATCTACATAAGTAATTTACATTTAAATATTTTAAATAATTGAACTAATTGACATTTATATCATATATACTCGTATATATAAATATATAAGAATGAATAATTATTTAAACATTGCCCTTTTCAGAAAATGAATGAAATAAACAAATCCGCCGATGAATGGGCACGAAAAAAAGAACTACTTTACACCCGTCTTCAAAAATGCCTTAAAAGAAAATGTAATATATCCAAACAATTGGATTATTTTTCCCAGAATAAATCAGAAATTTTCACTTCGATTGTGCCGTCATATATAAGCACACACACAATATTTTTTATTCTCATAATTCATCATCATTTTACCTACTTAATGGTTTTGAAACTAAAAGTTCTAAAATACTTACGCATTTTTTTGTCTTGTATTCTCTGTTTTACATAACGTCATCAACAGAATGATTAACCGCCCTGTTATTTTAATCAGAATTCCTTATGTTGTACAGGTGAGAAACTTTGAAAAATTGATTATTAAAGAATACATATACGAGGTGTAATTAGATAAGTAATTTCTCAGTATGTAAAATTTATAAAACTTTTAAAGGTTTTCTGAAGAACCTGATATTTTAAATATGTCTTTCAGTGTTTTTAAATACAAAAGCTTGCGGTTTTTGAATTATTATTATTTTTTATTATTTTTATTCTCAATATATTCAGTGTTCTTCTTTTGCGTTTTGTTTCGTGTTTTGCTTGATTCTCAATGGGAATTTTTTTTGACTGACTGTTCATAACATTTTGTGTTAAGAAATATTTGCCCTGTCTAACTGAAGTTTTTTCAATAAATAGTGCTTTGTTATTTTCTTTAACTAAATAAAAAATAAATTAATAGTACAATGGAAAAATTAGAGTCTGGTGATGATAGGACAGATGAATAGAAGTGAAGAGTAGTTACTTAACTTTGTTACCTGATACATCTTCATATTTGTCCGCATCCAGTATTATATGACTCCATTTCCACATTTCTTGGTGTGCATATCTAATACACAATACATAACAAATGCAAATTGCTAGTACTCATTTCTTAGTACGCAATACAATGACCGGTGTATACAATATCTCTGAGATTTTAGAGCCTATAGCACCCCTGGGGACGTCTTAAGGCATAGGCCTCTGCCTTAGCCACAATGAGTGTCTCGTCTCTTTCTCGAAGCTTTAATAAGATCATGATTTGAATAATTTCAATGGACAAATGTTTTTTTTTCTTAATGTATTCTCCGAAAAAACTGGAAAATTTAGACGATAAGTCAACTGGCTACATCAGTTGACCATTGTCCATGTACTGGCCTAAGTCTGCCATCATGACTCATTCAGTCAAAAGGCGGCAGTCAGTCGAGCCGGTTTACACGATTGTAAGTCATGCACATTTATTTGTTTCGGGTTGTTCTTTGTACCAGTATTTAATAACGTATACAGTGTACTGTCTACTTTTTAGGATCATGAGTGGTACCTACATTTGCGTAAAAGCACAGGGCTTCAAGAAATCTTAAGATGTCCCTGCAGCCCCCCCCCCTCCACCACCCGCTTACCTTTAGAGAATCCTTGCAAACGGGTTTCAACAAAATAATGAACAGGTGCCTCGCGTCATACAATATTCATGACCTATTCTTCCACCAGATTGCATTGCCATTTTGCTTGGCCTGTTCACCCGATATTTTGCCTATTGAACAGGTTTGGTCAATGGATGAAGAATAACTCTTTTAAGAACGTTGCAACTCGTAATAAGAATTACTCGTTTCTAAAGCAGATGAACTCTGGCAATGAGTGGACGATGTATAGCCCCCCCATATCCCAAAAAAGCATCAAATTTCTATTTTATTGAATGTTAAGGGAGATATTAGTGGTTATTGCTAGCCGTAGTGGTAATATTCAAAACTGATTTCATCGTCTTTCTCTCGCAGAAGGCTGTAACTTCAACACTTTCACCTTTATACTGTTGTTACTTCTGATATGTTTAACTTAATCATCTCTTATCCTCTCTGGCATTGTATGTTACATTTCTAACGGTTTACTATTTGCTACATTAATATTTTTTGTAACAAGGGTTTTTGTAATTCTACACCACTTTAGACAGAAATTTATGATTACATTATTTCTGAAAAAATTTAAAGATCAAATAAAAAATCTTTTTTTTTTAAATCAAGATCAAAATGATAAAATCTCTGAATTGTGTAGAAGCAAAAATGCATTTATTAATCATATGCATCATTACAATATTTACAGGAGCCGATGGCAGTGTATTAAATTTTAAAAAAATTGAAATATTGAAATGTTTTGTTAATATTTTCCATACTTATTTTAATTCATCCTTATTAATTATGTTTAGAAACCGTTCAAAAATAATTTTTCAAGGTGTATACTTTTATTGAGAAAAGATATCTTGTGCTCAAACAAATGAAAAAAGCCCTACGACTCTCTATATTTTATTGTCACTAAATATAATTTAAAAGTTTTTTAATTCAAAGAAAAACCCCAATAAAAAATATTTTATACTAGAAATTGTAAGACGGGCAACCATAAAGATCCAGAGAGCTATGCAGCAAAAATGGCATTTTTAGTTTATCTTTTACCCATAAACATACTTTAGTTTGTGTCCAATTTCCATTCCGTTTGGCTTCTTATCATTCTCGGCGTATTTTCGACGTAGGTTTCTTCTTCTCCTACTTACTATTTTGTTGAAAAATTGGTTTCCATTGCCATTTTTTCTCCTCATCTGTATCTATATTGGTTGCAAAAACTCTGTAACTATTTTCCGTGTTATTGTTACATTTCCCACTACCAAATTTAGTTTTCTAACAAATGGATGGACTTAAAGGTTTTATGGAGAAAGTTATAACTTTTTTTCCATAACACTTTGAAATTCAGAATCTATATTTTTTCCTGAATATATCACACGGTTGTATTCTCGACGATTGACTCTGTAACGGGTCATTATTATACATTTTTATTCAACCATATACTGCGTTCCAAAAAAGTTTTATTTTTATATTTTAAGTAATATACATCTAAAATATTGAAGATATTTTCATTGATGTGTGAATTATCATCATTGTCCTAATTTTCTGTAATTCTGTTAGGTGGTAAGGACTATGAATTTTATTTTTTTAAATATTATTTCCTCTCATCTGAATTGTGGCCGCGGTAGCCAAGTGGTCTAGGCATCGGATCGTGGCTAGTGTGTCATGAGTTCGATCCCAGTACCACTGAAAACCCGCCGTGTAGGGAAGCGATGCACGTTAAACCTGTCGAGAGTTCAAACGTCCTCCCGTTGGTGTGGTGTGGTAGTTAGGAGAGGGGGTGCCAGCTCAGGTGTCGTCCGCGTCACTTGACCATGGTTAAAAATTACGCCGACCGTCCCCAAAAGCCCTCGTGTAGCTGAACAGTGGGACGTTAATATTCACTCACCCATCTGAATTATTTACAAAATTTTAACAGAATATTATTCAACTTTCAGAGCTATATCTTTTTACCTATATCTTAATAAATATTAAAATTCGTGCTCAACTTTCAATTAACTTTCTATACACAATAGCATTTATATTTGACAAATTTTTAAAACCGTTTAGTACTGTCTAATGTATTTGCCTTTATAAAACGACATTGTTCTTGTTTGGTTGTCGCCATTTTTGAATTTAGTGTTTTAATCAATTTATTGTCAATCAATGAAGTCCGAGCTTTAGAATTCACCTAAAATATTTTCTCTTTTGAACTAAAATTTTGTTGAATATTTATTCAATGTCATTTTGTTTTTTAAAGTCTAACTTTGTTGATATTTTATCAGAGAATATATATGTTAAGAAACTGCATATATATATATATCATTCCACATATCCTGCAGTTTACTATTAGTCTCTATTGAAAACTACTTACTCATTAATTAACACAGTAAAAAATGTGATTTTTTTTTTTTTTTTTTTTTTTTTTTTTGTCAATAAGAAGAAATTATCGGCTTTATTTGCTGAATTTTCCTATGCCCCGCAGATTATTATTTCCATTTTTACAACCTTGAAAAACCAAATGCTAAATTAAAACTCAAACTTTCAAACTTGCACTATGAATAATAACAAAGCAAATTTTTGTCTCCTTTCACAACAAATTCATCAGGTACTTTATCCTTTCACCGCCTAATTTTAGTTCATGTAACTGAAGAATTCTAATTTTTTAAGCAGTAACCTTATATTTTCGACATTAAACTAAATTACATTGGAATGTATTTTGAATAACTGCTACAATTGACTTGTATGTATAAATAAATCGTCCAAAAATTATTCTTGTAATGTTTTATTCCATACTTGAGATTTTTATCAAATTTCCTTTCAAAAAACAATTGCAACATTTTGTAACAAAGTTTCCCAAGTATAATTCTCAAGACTTATATAATTTAAGGCATCCGAACACTTTGAAAATGACCAAATTCGGTCTAGACAGATATTTTTGTTTTTCCTTTTATGGAATAGGGCTATCTTTTGACTTTACAAAACATACTTTGTTTTGTTTCTGCGCTATTTAAAGTCCAAGTTACAATAAATTTTATAAAGTTAGAAAAACAGGAAGTGGGTTTTTGATCTACTAGAAGTGGTCATTTAAGTTGCTCCAAATCTCTCATGGCGAGTCTGATAACTCAAAATATTACGAATGTATTTCTATAAAACTTTTTGAATCTGATATTTATGTTGTTTTTAGAGAATGTGCTAAAATATTTCTTATTGTATAAATACTTTTTGAGTTATGGCTTGTTGTTTAAATAGTGATCTTATAAAGAATGTCACATTTCTTATAATGTTTACTCAATCAGCTCTAAAATTTTCAAATTTTAATAAGACATTAAAACTTATAGTACAATTTCTAGATAAATACATCTAATTTGTTTTACTTTTACTAACATAAGTTTATTTTAATTTTTTCTCTAATTGATTTCAAGTTTTTTCAAAAATATTGCTAACATTTTACATATAATTGTGTTTTTGTAAACATTAGGTAATTTATTCGAAATATTGTTAGTTAAATATTAGTATTCTTTGTTGTTGAGTCCTAAAAAAGCATTTATAATGTTTAAATATGCTATTTTGTTAAAAAGTACTCCGCCCGCGTGTGTTGGGATACCTTAAGATCTGCAATAGTATGATAATTAAGGACACGATTATTTAAATCTTAAGGTAGGTATTCCTGTAAATCCTGAAATGTATGCTAGTGTGGATGTTCCACTCGCATTTCTAGGCTTATGCATTTTCTCTTCTCATGGAGGGAATGAACCTGAGAAATATGATCGTACGGGAATAAAAATAATATCGGTATTCATGTCATGAGTGTTTACTGAATGAGATAAGCTATCTTTTTTTTTAATATTGTGATTTTCTAGACACAACAAAAAATTCTGAAATAGTATACAATACATATTGAAAAGAATTAAGGGCCAGGATATCTTTAAAACAAAGAAAGAGTAAGTTGTTGAGTATTTTAGTGATTGACAAATGATTATGTTGGAATTTTATTGATTGCATTGAAATTTTTGTGAGAGCTGGAAAACTGTAATGTAAATTTAATTGTTTTGTGTTACATGGGCAATTGGTCTATTTAACTTTCGAAATGAGCATTATTGACTCGATTGTCTATAGAATCATTTAAGCAGTATCATAATGAAACCAAATTATTTTTAAGATTTTAAGCAAGGGCAGACTATTATCTTTAGATAGTATCGAAAAACATTTAGCAAATGTAAATGAAATGTTTTAAAAGGGAAAATGATAAACAAGAATTAATGCAATTCTAATTTAACAGACTGTTATTCCAAAACCAAGATAATTTAAACACCAGAACCGAAGCTAAGCATATAAATAGGAATAAAACGCAGAATATATAGAATTCGATGTACAAACTCGAAATCAAAGATGGAAGGGATTGCATTTTTTTCTTAATACTTTTCCAGAAACAAGTATGATTGATTTAAAAGAAAAATAAATATCTACAGAGGAATCTTGGAACCGGAAAAATCATAAGATGTACACCAACAGTTACTAGACAATCAACCAAGATCCAACCCTTGTATAGAAGGCCTTTGACAGTGACAAACATGTTCTTACATGAGTGACACAGAGCTTAGCGAAAAAGAAAGCGGAAATACTATAGTACATACGTGAGTCAACTACTGCCGCGGAGGAGGGCTACCCCTTCTAATGAAGCAGTTGAGAACCCCCATGATGATGACTAAGACTCGAAGCATTCTGATGATCGTTATCAATGAGGGGGCCCAGAAGAAATCCTCAGAAATCAATGCATAAGGATTAGAAACATCTAACAGATGTCAAATGGTGAGTCTTCTGTACAAATAAATCAAATTGAAATGTCTGTTTGTAATTTCAAATTAACAGCATTTCATAAATGCATTTAAAAGTATATACGGTACTTATATAAAAAGAATCAAGTTTTAATTTTTTTGTCTGCCTGTCTGTTTGTCTGTTTGTTCCGGCTAATCTATAAAACGGCTGGACCTATTTTGACGGGACTTTCGCTGACGATAGCTGATGTTATAAGGAGTAACTTAGGCTAGACCTTTATTTAAGGAAAAAAATTAAAGTTCCGTGAGAACAAATTTAAAACCAATAAAATTGTGAACAATATCCGATTCAAATAGAGAAGTATGTATTATTATATCTATATACATGAAAATAGATGTTTGTATATATGGTCTCGCTTCACTCCAACACCGTTCAACCGATCACTATGAAAATTGGCATATATATGTATTTTTGTGGAGATTGTTTTTGTGCTATCCTATTTGTTGCAGCTCCCCACCAGATGGCGCCACAGCATATCATATTCGACACCGTTCAATCAATCGCCAAGTT
This sequence comes from Trichonephila clavata, assembly GCA_019973975.1. Taxonomy (NCBI): domain Eukaryota; kingdom Metazoa; phylum Arthropoda; class Arachnida; order Araneae; family Nephilidae; genus Trichonephila; species Trichonephila clavata. The sequence goes on along the minus strand of BMAO01037407.1, from coordinate 21,730 downwards.
TACAGCATGGTCGTCTAAAATGATGCTAACTTGGCTCTAACGCCAACATTTCGCTATGTTTCCATTGAATCGCTATTATAATGTAAAGAACGGCGTTGCTTGAGAACGTTGCAATTTTAACATAAAATAAATACTGCAGAAAGAAACTACCGCGTTTTATACATCCAAATATAAATTATTTACACTACTTTAAGCATTCATTACACAAAATTTATAACTATCTTACTCTTGCTGAGCAGAGTAATATATTGTTAGGAATGTGTTTTCAAAATTCGACCCACAAGGGAGTTATGGGGGGTGTAATAAATAAAAAAATCATTTTTATCAGCTATTAGACTTACAAACTTAAAATTTAACAAATATAATTTTTTATTCAGCTGAGATATGCAAAAAACGTTTTTGGTGTTTAATTTGCAATTCACGTAAAATTAACTCATTAAAAACTTCTTTATCCTTCAATCTGTGTTGCTTAATTTTTTTAATTCACCCGTACAATGAACGGGTATGCCACCTAGTTTTCTTAAATTTTAAATCCAATGGAATAAGAAGTAATGGACTGTTGAATACAAGGTGTGAAAAATAAGACTAAAAAATTCCCAATAAAGTTTTACATTAAAACCTAAGTTAAGGATAATCATTTTTTCTGTTTAGATTTGCTTAAAACTTGTATTACTATAATCCATATTGTTTTGTTTATTATCTTTTGTTGCTTTACCCAAAGGTTTTTTTTTCATTTTCAAAGAATGTTAATTCAGTGTTGGTTATCGACTTTTATTAGAAATAGAGAAAGTATATACTTTTTATTTATTGTTTTGTGTATAAAATCTCGATATTAAGCAGAATCCTTTCACTTAAAAAGATTGCAAAATATAGTCAATTGTATTGTCAATATTAGTCAGAGTTTGTAACATTTAGGTAAAGAGTGGTCGTCTAAGTCCAAAAGTTTGAAAAAGCGATTCTTCCGCCTTAACTTCGAGCGATAGAGTGTTGTGCGGAAAGAGTGTTCTCGATGGGGTGAATGAACCTGAGAAATAGAAATGTAACGAAGCATCCTAATCAGTATACTCAACAAGAGTGTTTAATGTGAGCCAAATGCAATCCTGAGTTATCTAATTGAATATAACACAGTACAATTTTCATTTTCGTTGATATGGGAATCAATTTACGAGGGCGTGAGTTTCAATCTTACCTAAAATTCATTATTAAATGATAGTACTCAGTATCGTAGCTAGTTCTGAATGCACCCTGTATCAAAATTCCCTGGAGCCACATCTTTGGCGGACCCTTAAGATTTTTCATTTCCATATGTTGGGGTCCCTGTAGTTTGGGGGATCCGTTTTACTGATACGGCTGATACAGCAGTAGCTACGCCCCTGTTAGTACTGTAGTTTGTTAAATGAAAATAATTACGTTTGGTGGAGTGATTAAGAACGCGCGTCATTCAATCACATTTTAAATTTTGGTATTTGGCATCTTTCGCATAGATTTTTACAGATAAATGTACAATTTTCTGAGTATTTTTGAAAACGGAATTATTTTTTCTTCTTTCCTATCACCGAAAGCTTACAAAAAATTGTATGCAATATGTAAAATTACAGAATGAATGCGTAAACTGCAGTATAGGTTTATATGCTTCGATGTAAATATCTATGTGGGTACGTAAGTAAAATTTAGAATCATCTTTTTTTATAATTTTTATTCATTCGACTTCTTAAAATGGATAACTCCATATTTTTAGCAATTAAAAGGTATGTGTTCTTTTTTGAAGATACCTGAATACGTTCGCAACCGTGATTTAGCAAAAGTAAACAAACGAATTTTTTTTTTAAATATTTCGTGTCACTTAGATTAGAATACGCATATAAAATTCTTTTAAGAATATTACTACAAAAAATATTTAAATGCACAATTTGGCAGAAAAATGAACTAAGAATTAACTACTTTCAAAATTGTCTCTTTTTTTGAAAAATGCTTCTATGATTTTTAGAATATATTGCTTATGATTTAACTATGATTTCTCCAAAGAGTCACAACTATAATTTTTGAAAAATTCATATTAATTTTAGAGTTTCTACCAATTGAAACAATTAACGGTGTTTTTTGCTAAAATTTCTCCACTCTGTTCTTTTAAAATATGGATAAATCAACTTCTATAAATTATATATATCAAAAATCCTAGTTTTGGCTCTGCACATAGGTCTGAGCTATATATAGGCAAAATATTATTATTATCGAAGCATTTTCCATAAAACGAGAACGTTTTAAAAATAGGTAATTCTATCCTCATTTATTGCCAAAATGTTGCATTTAAATAATTTCTTACTGAGTGACACTAAATATTAAAAAAAATATATTAAATTATTACGGTTCCGAAAATAGACGGATACCTTATTTAATTATTTATATATTTCATTTTTATTAACATTACCTTACATTACCAGTACAATAATCATGTTTTATCTACTTCCCCAAAACGAAAGAGAAAGTTATTCTTATAATAATAAATCTTCAGAATCAATTCTCTTTCCTTTGCTTTTGAGTTTTTTTCTTTCCTTTTATGTGGCCATTTTAGGAATATAATGATATTTCTAAAATAAATATGCAGAAAATAAAATGCCATGTAAAAAATAAATAAAATAAATTATTCAGATGTACAACAATTAGCGAATACAATAAAGTAATTAAAGAAACATTAGTGAAGCGAAAGATTTAATTTTAATAAATTATTCCAAAATTTTCCATTTTTCTACAGTTTTTTCCCAATAAAAGGGAAACTATTTCGATTTTCCTGCAGGAAACAAAAAAATATTTAATGCCTCAAATTTGATGCATCGGTTACTTTTAGTTTTTTTTATAATTTTTTTATTTTTATTTTATTTATTTTTATTTTTTTATTTTCTCTCTTAATCTTCCCAGATTTCTTATAATTATTAAATCAAACTTGAGAAAAGTTTCAAATAACCGTTTTTGCTCGAAACTAAGCTGCACTATCTTTTCCAGTGTTAATACTATTGACAATCGGGTGCGGCTTAGAATCGAAAGGGAAAAAAATGTTGAATGGAGGAAATTGAATTTTCACCCCTTTCAAAAGGAAAAAAAATAACCATTCATTTTGACCACTTGCATCGATGTCTTGTCCCATTCCGCAGTTTATCTCCAGTATTTATTGCATCCTAAGCATCGTTGTCTGATCGTAATTGGGAATTTTTTTTGTATATGCTTTTTTTAACCACCTAACAATCAAATATATTCGTAATAGCATCAAGACCAGTTAACTATGACGCAATTATGAAAAGGGAGACAATTTTATATGCAGATGAAAACAGAAACAGAGCAACGGCTATACTGAAAATTTGACACGGATGAAACAAATATACGTGGAGGGTGCCAAAAAATGAAAAATTTTTTAAAGAAATGCTCAACAGGCTTAGTAATTATTTTACAACATTTTTTTAAAGAATGTTATAATACATTCTTTAAAAAATTGTTGTATAACAAATGTATCGGATGGCATGAGAGACGACATCGTGTGGGAAAATGACGAAACCTGCACCAATTCTGAAGTCAAATTTGGTAATGGGAGTGACGAATCCTTTTCGAAACATGATACTGATGGTTAGGGTAATCATGGGCTCCTGTATGTATGTGAAAGTTTTTAATACTGGTAAAATAATAAATCAATTATTAACTTCTTATTATTTCTCATTAAAGTTGTTGTTTTTTTTGACAAAAAAAATTGATAAATAGCGGATATTGATAAATTTTTCACGCAATTTTTTATTTATTCTCAAAAACGTGTAGAAAATCGGGACGGGGGGTAGCTTAGAATCGGTGGCAACATTTTTTCACAAAAACCTGTTGAAAACCTGGGATTCAGCTTAAAGTAAATGGAGGCTTAGATTCTAGTAAATACAGTAATTATATTGTGTACTAAATCAGTATTTATCACGTAAATCAAAATTGTCGAAGCTGATTAAGTGAAAATAAACATATAGTGAAACAAATCTTTCTCTGAAAAGTGATTCAAATAATAATTCAACAAAAACTATAATGAATTATCTTGAAAATTCATAAATCACCGAATTCTTTTTTTCTTATATGTACTATGAAAACAAATCTTAAGTCCATTAAAGCTAGCATAATTTATTCAGGCAGAATAATTAATTCTTAGGAATGTTCACAGGAACGCAGGGCTTCATTACTTAATGTTCAGTCAGAAATGCATATCTAAGCAAAGACCTAGTTTCCCACACAAGACTTCAGTATTTCTGGTCTTACATAAATGATGACGATTGTCGGAGACTTAGGCTAGGCGAAATGTTAGTAGTGGTATTATTTCTTGCGAAATATTCCTATGGGTAGCTTCTTCCAATAGAAGGGATGGTCTTCTTATAAAACAAGAGAAGAAAACGTGAAATTTAGATTTCGAAATAACTGGAAAGAAATGAATTGCAGGGAAGTATGTTTTGAAATGATAAAAAAAATAAATTGTAGTTTAAAAAAACTTAAACACACGCTTGTATAGTTAATCGAACTAAAAGTTAAAAATAATTCTTCATATAAGAATAAAATGATTAACGCGGGAATTAATTTCATTGGGGTAAAAGTGGGGAGTGAGCGATATCAATTGTTATAATTCTCTACTAATTCTATCCCGAAATCCAGAGTTAGTGTAAAAATGTAGTACAGACCACCCCAAGCTTTTACCACGATGACATTAATTTTCTCGTTAACATATTATTCTTATATTTAGAATTTTTTTTTCACTTCTTTTTTCGATTAACTATAAAAGTGCGTTTTTTTAAAAAAATTTAAACTATCATTTATTCATTGATGAATACGTCCTTTTATAGAATGTGGAATACCCATTGTCATCTTATCAATGCTTTGATACGGCCTATAATACAAAATGTAGGATCAGCCAGCTGAAGGAAATCTGGAAGAGCTAAGTTTGAAATATTTAATGCGGAAAAAGGTGTAAAAGTCAATGATAGATATTTTTTACTAAAAAGAGCTGAATATTCTCTCTGAAACTTACATCGGTATAAGACACAACATACACTTTTTGAATCGAAGAGTTTGTGAGAACTTATTTAATCCGATGACCTCTGAATCAATTCTCAGCTGTTTTAATAAAATGAAGCAATGAATAATGTTTAATTCCCCAGATCCGACAAAATTTAGGAAAACAGACTTTATGTTTAAGTTTAGTGGTTAAAACAGAGGTTCTCAAACTTTTCATGTTTGCGACCCAATTTTCAGTCATAATTTTCATTGCGCCCTCTCAAAAACAACAACGTGTTGAATGCAATAATAATGTACTTCGACGCTAAAGCTACAATGCGACTTAAATATTATAAACTGCACATATTATCAATATATGCATTATATTTTGTATATGACAAACGCATGGAATTCAATAGTAATTACTAAACTCGGTTTTAATTTCGTATAGATAAATCAATTATTAAATACCTTTTGTCGCAGTGATACATTTATTAATACCTTATATCAGTATGAATATGTATATTATTTTTTATCATGTCAGAATGTATTTTGTTTTGCTTCATTTCGGTAAATTAATAATTATTTTAAATCTTTTACTTTGGACTTTTCTATATGCTCGCCCCCCGTAGGGTTATATAATCATGGAATTAATCACCAAATCTTGAAATGATACATATTATTGTTATATGCTGAAACTTATAAAAGCGTGTTAAAAATAGTGCGATTTTATTAACGTTATGATAAAAAATTAATTTGTATTACTTTGATGTTTTGCAATACCAACAAGATGAATCGAATAGATACCAAACAAATTTAATGGAGGCTTAGTTAAATTAGAGAGTGTGTGTGTGGGGGGGTATGTAATAAATAGACTCCTAATAGAGTTGATGACTTAGTTGACGTATTGTAGTTCTAGAGAAGCGCCTGTGACGGGGCTGATTCCCATTGTTACATTTATCGCGAAGAGCTCATTTTAGCATAGTATTTATGGGGATTGTGGTGGAATGACCCTTCCAAGTTTAGGAGTCGACTTTGTTCATAAAAGGTTTAAAATTAAGTGGTTCACAATGCATAGCAATTGTTTTGCTTCTGATGAGAAATCGGTGAATTATTGAACTCTAAATGTAAAGCGCGCGAAATATTTTAATTTATTAAGTTATTATTAAAAGGTTATTATTATGTCATACGACATCGACGCTGTATAGTTCCTGCATTATAAAAATCCACCGACATGGGCCGGGGTTGAACCCACAAACTTTAGCGTACAAAACCATCGACAAACCAATTACGCTACCTAGCGTCAGTTAAAAGTTTGCTTTTTTATATTTGCGCATGAAACAGACAACCTCTACAACAAGTAAATATTTTTACAAATTTTTTTTAGATGATATTACTCCTTCACTGTCAAAGGTAAGTTTAGTATGGAGAGGGAAATGTTAACTTCTGGGAGTCATTCTGAATTTGAGAGGCTTCAATTCGCTACAGAAGTTAATAGAATTGTGCGAAGATGTTATGTAATAGCCAATCATGGTGCCACGTCGTAAAATATACACAAAAAAGGTTATTGTATAAAATGCCAGTATATAATAAACGGAAAGAAAAGCTGCCTGTTTGTCCAATAAAAAGTGTTTAGAACTGTTATAAGATTTTTTCCAAGACAAAACTTTCTTCTATGGCCAATAGTAGGTAGACCAATGGTAGGTAGTAAGCTCTGGCGTTCTGAGGAAAGTTTTGTAACTAGATTATCAATCCCATTTGTTGCTCCTTTCTTCGGCCTTCATCATTCTGTCATTTTATGACTAAGAAAACAATTCTAAGTAATCTGAACAGATCTCTAAAACTTGTAATAAGTCTACCAGATGTTACAATTTCACAGAAAATCCATATATTGCTATTGTAGCAAAATAAAATTGAAAGGCGTAACGTCTATGGTTGCACCATCTGTTGTAAGATGATATCTGCCTACTACTGTATCTGTACGTCGAAGGCCTGTACATGAGGGAGCTGTAAGCTTGGCTACGGTGTCAGCAGTATGTGTATAGCACTGTCTTTGATTGGGCCTAGATTATGTTCATAGATTGTCTTGTAGCCAGATATAAAAAGCACAAGAATCTGATGAAGACAGAGGTCAAGACCAACAACAATATGAGAACAAGACACATAAAATCGACCTCATAACATCCCTCAATTTCATGCAATTGGTAGCAACGTAGTTTGGCCAGAGATTTCATTGGGTATCTATCATACCAAACAGCACATTTATAAGTATGTTTCGGGTCATGTTATGATGAATAGGTAGTTAGTCAGGTATTATGATGAAGTCCAAAATCGCATTGCCATATTATATGCTGCAATAGTTGAGCCTGCTTTTCTTTTAATAAATGACAATGCAGGTACCCATATAGCTGAGATCGTCAACGACTAATTAGAAAGTCTGGATTCGTCAAAGTATTCTCCCGACTTTAATTCCATTTAAAACCCTTTGAGATGAATTAGGCTGTGTTGTTTCTGCACATTTTCCACACACACCCTCCTTAGCCACTTTCGCAGATTTGCTAAGTTCTTTAAAGGAAGAATAGCGATTGCTTGATTCTGTAGTGGTTCATCAAATCGTGGAAAGCATAGGCCCGTTACAAATTACAATTACAGATGCATTGGTGTACTTTAAAGTATAAAATGTACCTTGAGTTACAAAAGTTTGTGAGGTTTAATGGTGTCAGAGCCAACTGAGACAGCTTGATACTAAAAAAAATTATATTGAATTGTTTCAACCCAAATTCTCAAAAGAAAAGATAATATAGAAAATTTCTCATATTAATTTTACAAGGCAGAGATTATTTTATTAAAGTTATTTACAACACTTTGGAAAATTTGTGAATAAAGGAAATTTTAGTTACAACTGCTGGAGAATAAACCTTAAAGAAGATTTTTCTTTACAAGGAAGTAATAAAACTCCAACTCTCTTTCTCCATTACTAAATCTTTCTAAGCATATTTTGATGTAAACCTTTGCATATTTTATGTACATAAACAAATGCAAATTGCAAACAATCCACACAGAATATATGTGTGTAATATTTATATAAATTGGCTTGTGAGGAATTGGAAATCAATTTTAATTTGTATTGTCATTTTAATAAATTACATTCACACCTCGTTATTTATAATATTTATTTGTTGAAAATGCAAAGAATATGTTGAATTCTTATAGTAATATTTGAAAATGTTGAAAAATTATTCAAAATTATTCTCAATCATACTCAATGCTTCTTTGAAATTGTATAAAATTTAGACAGAAATTAATTTTCAAAATATTTTAATAGAGTTCCCAGTTTCATATTTCTAGGAAAATTTTATACTTTATTATTGTATTTATATTTTTAAAAAAACTACCTTTTTATATAGTTTATGTGGGTGGGGAAATTGAGTATTTATTTAAATAAAAAATTTAATCTTCAGAGCAAAAATAAAAGTTTAAAAACATTCCATAATATATGATATATTAATCAATATTTTACCCACATGGTATATAAAAATGTTTCCATTTTTGATTGATGCCCTTGGCATTTGTAAATATATCAGTATTCTTGAAGTTCCTTTAATTAATAAGCAAGCATTTACTCAAAACTTTGCTATGATCAGTAAATGGATAGATAAAAGATTGAAAAATGAGAAACAATTGAAAAGAATCACTTCTAAAACTGGAGCAAAATTTTCCAACAACTAGGACAACGTCATAACTCTTTCCTTCCGGAAACTAATAAAACAGCTTCTCCAAACGAAAACTCAAAAACATAAACCATTTATTTAATGTCTTCTGAGACTGTCAATTAAACCGGGTTCACATGGAACTATTTAACGTCTCCGATTTGGCAACTTTCCAATCAATATGACGTCACTATGACAAATTAAACCGCACCTTCAAGATAACGATATGCCGTTTGGACTAGAAGTGTCATCATCCTTTTCCATGTCGCAAAAGTGGTTTATTAGTAACGCGATACTCAGCACTATGAGTGATGATAATGACAACTGCTAACGATGCATGCAGCTCGCCTTCCCAGAAGTACGATTTCGAGATTTGGGGAGAGAGGTTAATCTTAGAATCTTCGCTCAAACTGCATATTTCCGCATTTTGTGTGAGTTCGTGATCATTAAAGTAAATCTAAAGTGAGCAGAACTTTTGACTCGTAAGGTATCCGACTACGTTTGTAACCGTGGTTTTGCTAAAGCGCGCGTACAAACAAATATTTTTTTTCAATATTTAGGTCACTCTTATTAGAATACACTTATAAAATTGTTTTAAGAATATTATTATAACTAAAAAAATATTTAACCCGACACTTCACGCGTGAAATAAACGACCTTAACTTCACGCGCAGGTTATTCACACCCAAGAGTGTTTACGTTCTGCTTTTGTGCATAAAAAGGTGGAAAAGGGGGGAAAAGTCGGAAATACAATATGTTTATTACACTTTTCACGCGTAAATTTAGTTTTTCTGTTCTTTTTATTAGGGCATTCAGTACATTGTTTATTGTTGTTGTTGTACATTGTACCTTTAGTCTTCGTCGCGAGTAAGTGCGATGTTTTCATTGGATCTTAATTTTTTTTAAATTTCGTAGAAGCATTGCTTGCTGGATTCTATATTCCTTACATTCCTATGTAAATCAATCTAAAACACTTCAGAAATAAGCGTCTAGTTCCATGTTTAGTAGGTAGTTTCTGACTACTTAAAAATAATTTGCACATTTATTGTCGCAACGTACAACAACACAAAAAATATTGTCATAGGCTAACGATTACATTTTCTAACTATTGAATATGATGTGGTTATTTTATCAAGGGCGATAATTGCTCCCTTAGTTAAATTATCTGGATCGATTTCAGTAGGAGAATCATACATGCTATTGTACTCTTCATCATTCGATTCTTTCTCATCATCCGTGCAAAGAGTCTGTCTTCATCCGAAAATACTGTTGTACTATACCTATTAAATACTGTATCCGCTGAATTACTTAAATACAACATTTCTTCATCATAACTACAATAATACGCCATTGCATAAGAAATATTTTAAAACGTGCTCATGCATTTAGAACTGTAACGACGATTCACACGCTGGGTATGAAATACCCGAAGAGGAGGTATCCAAAAATATTTATTTCGAATTCGCCTATAAGCTAAGGTCCCTCAAATGATTTTACCTTAAAGTCAGCTACACCAAAAACAATCCATTTTCCGAAATAGATGTAGATGGAGTCTTGAAAAAAAGTGAGGTGGTGGGAATGACGTACCCTGCACATGAAGTGCCGTGTTAAATGCAATATTTTGGCAAAACATGAATTTAGAACTACCTATTTTCAAAACATTATCCTTTTATGAAAAATGTTTCCATAATAATACTATTTTGCTCATCTACAGCTAAGAGACTTCTGAAGAGAGCCTTAACTATAATTTTTGAAAAATTCACATTATTTTTAGAGTTACTATACATCAACTTTGAAATAATTATCTGTGTTATTTTAGTTAAAATTTTCCTTCTCTGCTGTATTTAAATATTGATAAATAAGCTTCTAATTATATATTTCAAAAATCCTAGTTTATAGGCTCTGTACAGAGGTATGAGCTATATATGGGCAGAATATTATTATTATAGAAGCATTTTCCACATAAAAGGAAAATGTTTTGAAAGCAGATAATACTGTGTGTTCATTTTTCCCAAAATATTGCATTTAATTAAATTTTTATTGTAATATGATTCTTAAAACAATTTTATACGTGTATTCTAATCTAAGTGACACTAAATATTAAAATAAATATTCGTTTGTACGTTTTTGCAAAATCACGGTTCCGAACGTAGTCGGATAACTTAAACTCATGTATCTTGTATTATATTGATCAAAAGGTTCGGTTTTTGGAACTAAAACTCTAATAGTGATATTAATGAACTTACGAAATGAGAAAAGACTTTTAATAGCACGGATCTTGGATTCGTAAATAGCCCTTTTGTTGCTTCCGCGTGAAACGTTAATCAATCATTCTTGTGCTTGAGAAGATTAATTGATTACCCTTTCAACGACATTTACTTTTTTCTTAGTTTTTACTAGGTATGTGAGACTTCACAAACTTCCTATTTCAACCAATAGTTGCTGTTTGTTTCAATTTAATAAATAAGAGCATTATTCATGGATTGAGTTAATAAAAATAAATAATTTAAATAATAATAATAAAGTAATAGAAAAATATAGTTAAGGAAGAATTATTAAAGAAGAAATAGCTTATAAATAAATGTTTGTTATATAAATAGGACATCTCTCTAACGTTTTGATCACTTAAATCCATTTCCTTAGTAAATTTATCTGTGCTATAAATATAAAAGGAAAAGAATAGCCATAGAAATTCTAATCAAATTCTTCATTTAGATTAACTTCCTACAGATACATAAATCAGTACATTGTTTTGGATGTATATGAATTTGACATATTTAGATACACTTTTACAGAAGCAAAATTCTAGCATAAAACCATGCATTCTTTGACACTAATCCGTTTGAGATATAATTCAGTCTTATTTATTCGAACTTATTAGTTGTATATAATTAGTTCCTGTACTATGAAATTCTTTTCTCTTAAGTCTACTTTGAATATAAGTAAGTAATATTAAGAGATGGATAAGATCTTTAGATAATAAAAGTCAGAATACATTTATAAGGGTATTTTCAAAAAACTTTTGACATTGCTTTTTAGAATGTTGTATTATAGTGACCCTAAATGTGAAAGTTTTCATCGTATTGGTGATTATGAAGTAAATTTTCTAGATAGAATGAAAAATTACATGCTGTTAAATTTTACTCATTTTGGCCCTTTTTCTAATTTTTACAACGAATAAAAAATAAATTTGAAATAAATTTGCACAGAAATTAATGTTGTATTCCCTTACTTATACAGCGTTTCTCAATCTGTGGGGCGCGCTCCCCTGGGGGGCGTGATAAACCTACGAGGAGGACACGAGCATATCGAAAATAAAAGATTCAAAAAATTAATTTACTATGAAATGAAGTAAAACAAAATACTTTCTGACATATTAAAAAACACACATTTACATTGGTATAATTTATACATATCATCTGGCGATATTACGTCAGAGAAAAAAAAGCGTTAACACGCTTATTAACTATTTTTGATCCAATACGTTCGACCGGGGACATTTTCTGGATATCCAGAAGGCCTTCGATGAAGTATGGCATGTGGGGATGCTATATAAGCTCATCCGCATTAAAACCTCTCCTCACCTAACAAAAATTATTCTCTCTTATCTCTCTAATATAAACTTCGCTGTAAGAGTAAACAATACATACACTCAAGAGCCAAAACATTATGACTACCCCTACATTTTGCAATGAACTCCCCTGGATGACGAGGAAGGCACGTGATCAGGTGGAAGTGGTATTTAACTGCTGCTGGAGAGTCTGAAGAACCATTCTTTTTCATTTACTTCTGTGTGTGATAGGAAAGGCTGCGGATCTAAGCCACTTTGATAGAGGACAAATTGTAATGGCTCGAAGGCTCGGAAAAAGTATTTCCGGAACTGCACGACTCCCCTGGGTTGTTCGCGATTTACAGTTGTTAGTACTTTTGCAAAATGGATGAATGATAGTGAAACCAGCAGTAGACGACATGGTGTTGGACGTCCACACACTATCAAAGAAAAAAGTCGTCGGAGACTATTTCGAATGGTGAAGCAAAACTGGAGCCAGACAGTGGTGCAGCTGACAGCTCAATACAACGCAGGGCCAAGTAGAATAGTATCGGAGCTCACTGTTCAGAGGACACTGTTGGATATGGGGCTGCGCAGCAAACCTCCCACTCGTGTGCCTTTGCTGATCAAGCTTCATAGCCAACTGCGCCTGCGCTGGGCCCGGGAACATCGCCACTGGTCCATGGATCAGTGGGAGAGAGTTGCCTTGTCAGATGGATCACGGTTTGTCATTCATCACGCCGATGGCTGTGTTAGGATACGCCATCTTCCAGGCGAAAAGTTGTTCCCTCAATGTACAGTAGGTCATACACAGGCCGGTGGGGGTGGTATTATGCTTAGGGTGACGTTCTCTTGGGCGTCTCTGGGACCCGTGGTTGTGGTAGAGCAGACCATGAATGCTACAGGGTATCTGAACATCATTGTGGACCAGTTGCACCCTTACATGGTCTCTGTTTTTCCAGCTGAAAATTGAATGTTCCAACAGGACAACGCCCCGTGTCATAAGGCTAAAATTGTGTTGGAGCGTTTCCAGGAACATGATGCTGAATTCCAGTTAATGTCCTGGCTGGACTCACCGGATCTCAATCCGATAGAACACATTTGGGATGTCATGGGACGGTAGCTCAGAGTTCAAAGACCACCAATTCGCAATTTCTCGCATTTGCGTGACTGTTACTTAAACATCTGGTACAATCTGCCTCCGGTCATCTACCAAGGACTTGTGTCACCCATGCCAAGGCCAGTTGAAGCAGTGTTGCGCGCCAAAGGTGGGTCAATTCGTTATTGACAGGTGGTCATAATGTTTTGGCTCTTGAGTGTATTCTGCCTATAAAAATATTATATCTGGTGTTCCACAAGGTTCCCTCTTGGGGCCAACATTATTTAATATTTATATCAATAATATCCCGAAAAACAGGTACACAACCATTTGCAAGTATGCGGACGACACAGCGATCCTGAGCCAACACACAGATCTCAATTGCATCTCCCACTTCCTCCACAGACATCTGGCGGAGTTAGAGAATTGGTTCTCCCGTTGGAAAATAACACTGAATGTCATAAAAATGGAGGCCGTCTTCTTCTCCAGAAACACAATCAGAAAAACACCCATTGTTCATGATAACAATCACCCAGTCCCCTGGTTTCTTCAAACAGAATACATTGGCGTAATTTTAGATAAAAACCTCACTTTCAGACAACATATTACACAGATTAAAACCAAGTTCCGTAAAGCAGCATGCAGTCTTTATCCCCTAATTTCTCGGAACTCAATTTTTACCATTAAAAACAAGATGCTTATCTATACTCTGATTCTCAGGCCAGTGATAACATATGCTTGTCCAGTCTGGGGCCACGCTGCTAATTCAAATATTAACATTCTTGAAAGAGCTCAAAATCACATCATCAGAAAAATCACTAACGCCCGATGGTTCATGAGAAACGAAGACCTCAGGTTTTCGTTAAATATCAAAACCATTCGTGAATCCATGAAAATAATTTCCACTAATTTCTTTACTAACATACCTCTTATTGACAACAGAACTCTTCGTAAAATCGAAATCTACGACCCTGATCCCTCATTTAAAAGACCCCGAAATATCCTCCTCTAATTATTTTTCCCTTATTATTTTTCATTTTTAATTTCTCTACATCTCATCTTTAATCTTTGATTTTTTTCATTCACATCACTCTCTTACTTTCCGGGCAACTCATCCCTCCAATAGGAGGCGACCTGCTCGACCAATAATGAGAGTGGCACTCGCCCTCTCCGACCCCGATCTAATTTTCTACCTCCAGATTTCCACCAACCTATAGGACACACCCACTAACGAAACGCAGCTTCCCGATTGGACGAGCGCAATGTGCCTCAAAACAGTTTAATTAGTCACCCTTTTCTCACCCGATTCAGTCGGAAGTCGACGGCCAAGGTGCCAGGTTCTCCCGGTCGCCGAGTTAGTTGACCCGACACCCAATGATTAAGTTGACCTTGCGCTAGCCTCCGGCAACGGAGCTAGCCGCGGTCGACATAGTATTCTACTCATACACCCAAAGCAAACAAAAATAGCTCCAGTAATTTTTCTTTCTATTTTTATTATTTCAAGTCACAATCTAATGTACTTTTCTTAATTTTAATTTTATTTTTATTCTTAAACTTTTAAAATTTTTTCATAAATTTTCCCACTTTCCACTAAACATGGCAAGTGTAATTTTTTAATGCTCACTCAAATTCAAAATAGGGAATGAAGACCTCATCAGAGATCATGTACCTCATTGACCATTCTATATCTTTGATCGTATAACCAAATAAAAAAAAACATCTTGTTTGATTTATTGTAATACTACGAGAAGAGAGATTTTTTTATTATGCTTTTCTTTTGAACCTAAAATACTACTCTTTCAGAGAAAAAACAAAACCCAGACCCAGAGGAAAATTGTAGGAAGATAAAAAATTAATCACTGTCGTTTGGAGAAGTTGTAAATAATGTATTTCTGTGTTGCGCTTTTTTCCATGTTTAAGAATTTTATGATATTTGGAAAAACACAGAGAAAGCACATTGAAGGATTATTGGCTAAGATTTATTTTTATGTGTTCTCAAACGTATAAAGCATTATAAAAAACGTTCTACATAATTCTTTTTAGAACTAACATCCATGTTTTTATATTGAATACATTTCTAACCCGGGAGCATTCACGTGGGACACAGAGCAGGGTTTAACCATCAGGTGCTTGGGGGTGGGCACCCAGATAAGATAGATAAAACCGGATCAGAGCCCCTCCAGTGCCAAGATGCCCCGTAGATCTTCTGCGCCCAGGGCCCGAATTGAGCTTAAACCGACATCGTTTGTGTCCTTTTTTAAATTCAATCATTTTTTAAACATTTTATTTCAGTTTGATTGCATTTTTTCTCCTCAAATAATCAAAGAAAAATTGAACAGTCTCTGAAAGTAGATAAGTATACTTTCTCTAAATTATTCACTGTAATTTCGATTTTTGTCGTGCACAATAAAAATTATTATGAAAAAAGGATTTGGGGGGGGCTTAGTCACCCCCAGTGACCATTAAAGTTTGTATTGAGTGCACGCCTGCTCCCAGGTTAAAACGTTTTGAAGTCTTCTTGCTTTAAATATTGAAAATAACTCAAGTACTCTTCATATCCTATGTAGAGTAACATAGACTAGACTATTTTTCTTATGATATTTGTACTTTAAGAAATGGATGATGTAGGAAATAAATCTTATTTAAGGTATACGTTCGGAACTGTTATTTAAGAAAAGGTATATAACTGGATAATTTTAATTATATTTAGTGTCACTTTATTTATAAAGCAGGCACAAATTTGTTGCAAGAATATTATTACAACAAAATTTTATTTAAATGCAATATTTTGGCAAAAAAATTAAATTTAGAGTTAATTTTCAAAACTTTCTCCTTTCATGAAAAATGCTTCTATAATAATAATATTTTGTTTATATATAGCAAAGATTTTTCCAGAGAGCCTGAAATAGGATTTTTGTAAAATTCACATTATTTTCAGAATTGTCAATTGAATCGTACTGTGTAGCCTTAAATATTACTTTCAGCATGAATTAAACAAAATTATGTTCTGTTTCAACACATAATTATTGATAGAGTGATTGTTTTTTTTTTCATTTTTTTAAATGTTAGTTCCTGTACCTATATTTAGAACTCCTTAATTCTTAAAACATTATAATAATCATGATGATTTTTTATAATAATATACTCGCTTAACTTATTACTTATAACCCATTCTAATGTAATTGGTGTCTTATTTTTACTATAGTTTGTAGCGTTACCACCTCATTTGGCTTTCCAGGTACCACCTCATAATACCCATTCTCATAATGTTTAAGACGGAAATCTCGCTGATCATTGAGATACCGAGGAGAATCGGAACTGAATAGTGATTGAGGCGCCATTAAATTAAATACGAAATGATGACCAATACATATTCACAATATGTTTCCCTTTTATTAGTTAAAAATTAAATGTGACCATGCAATGCGTTTACAGGACAAACTGAATAATAAGAAATAATGGGTATTTATCTTTTAAATGAGATGCAATCTCAGAAACCCGCCCGCAAGAAAACTTTTAATAACTTCTAACATCGACTGTGATTCAGAAATATAAGTGACTACCATTCAGGCAGTACTATCATATCTATATAATCACCATAAAACATATTCTCTAGCTTTCAGACTATCTATGTGCTATTTAGAAGTGACGTTCATTTGTGGCGTTGAGTTGTTTTATATCAACCTCCAATTTAGTCGGTTAATAAAACTCGAGTTATAGAAAATAGACCTCGTGAATAGCCCATTGTTACTACCTTATACTTAAAAAGCTTAGAGAGATAGATAATTTGATTAAATTTTAAGAAACATATTAAATTGAACAATTTATATTCGATAAAAAAGTATATCTCATGCCATAGGAAATTTAGAAAGGAAATTTTTACTGTTACTCTCAAAAAGTTAAACTAAATTAATTCTTGTCTATTTATAATGTACTATTTACTTATTTTTCAAAATCTCATTAACTTTTTTGACTGAAGAAAATATTATGTGTATGATAAATAATGTTCTTACAAAACAGTCACAGACCAACATAAAGGAATTTTAATGTTGATTGTAGGAAGTAAAGAGCTGTAGACATACATACAACCCTGCTAAAGACAGCTTTATGCTTCATTTATTTTTTGAAAAAGCAAAAAAAAAATGACTTCTAATTCTAAAAAATGCTATAATAAATAATTACACTAATTATGAATTAAATGCAAGATATTAATAATTCAGTACATACACTTTAAAAGTCAAACGGCTTTAGCTTTCAGGCCATCTGTCAAGCTTGACAACCATATTTATAAAGCAGTTTTTTCTTTTATCTATTCCCAGAAACGCAACAATTATTTCTCTGTTTTTAATGTGCTCTAGAGGCTTATAATTGCTCAACTAATTTTATTGGAATTCCATCTTGAATTTGTGGCGAGAAACTGTAATTGCAGTCATCAGGGACATTTTCAGAAATTTAAAAGTTTATGAGAATGTTAGTTCGGGTATACTAGAAAACTAATAAGAGTTTTTCATTTCGTAAATTTATTTGGAGGTTTAAGTGAGAATGGAAAAAAAAGTAAAATCTCTCTTATAAGTGTCTGCACTTAAAAAAAAGCTTCTGGTTTCTTCTTGTTAATTTTTTCCCTTTAATAATAATTTGTTACTTTAAATATGAATTATGATTATTCTTATTTTAAGAACTTGTTATACTTAAACACTCTATATTCTATTTAGTAACTCAGCATCAAGCTATTTTATTTCGGAACATCGTATTTGCGTTTATTATTTTAGTGAATTTTCTGGAAAATTTTCTTCTTTAAGTCAACATTTTAGTAGAAATTTCATGAAAAGATTTAGACTATATATATATATATATATATACATATAATATAAAGTTTATATATATATATAGACTATCGAGTTTTAGACTGTATATAATGAGAAAATAAAAGTGTAAGTTTTTAACTTAAAACTTATTTTCTTTCCTGAAAAGCTATATTTTTACAAACAACTTTTCGTTGTTAATTATCAATCTAAACATTTTCGTATGTAAATTCCTAAAATGCAAACTACTGACAGTTTTTTCAGAAGAATTGAAACGGGATTTTCTAAAAATAGGTACGTTTATTACCATATATATTTATGTTATTTTATTAACTGGAACACAAATTTTTAATGAAGTTCTCAATCTACGTAAGTGCTTTCTTAACATTTCATGTCTGTGACTTAACCATTTATTTTTAATTTAATATTAAAAAATCTATTACAATAACAAATAATTAATCTACAATTACAGTTCAATCTTTAGTTAGAAAATTAACTTTGTTCTACTTGTCGTCTTGTTGTATTATTCTATTTTTATAGCCCATAAATGAATGGAATCAAAAACTCTCTCTCCCTCTCTCGCTCTAATCACAAACACATTCAAAATTTTAATATAATTGTAAATCCCACACATTGGCGTCTTAAGGACATAAAAATTTTATTTGACTTTCAAATTTCTATTGTTTTTTGGCATGTATGGATTAATTGTTGAATCAACTTTCGAACAAATTAGTTATTTTTAAAACTGTTTTATATTTTGCTATAAATCGTTTGGAAGTTATAATGCGTATTCTTCAATAAATAGTTTGATGTTATTTTTGAGCTAAGAACTGTTTCCGTAAGTGTTTTTTAAATTAAAAAATAATAATACTGCAGCTCAGTTTTGTCTCAGAGTTCGTATCTATGATTTTTTTTATTTACATCATGTAACGATATCGCTTATTTAAAAAAGTATTTTTTTTGAACAAATTAATGTCGCGTTATTCATTTGTAAAAATATTCTTGAAACTTTAAGAAAAGTGGTTTATATTTAGTCTTGTCGAAAACTGACTCTAGCAAAACGTAAAGCATTTGAAACAAATTTGTCGAGTTGAAATATTATTTATCTGTAAGATAAAGTATGCGAGAACGGTGGAAAGAAAAAGACGTTTATCTGGCAAGAAACCGCAAAGACATATGGATCCAGATAAATGCAAAAGAGAATTTGATATTGAAAAATGCATTGTCCCGATTTAAATATATATG
This sequence comes from Trichonephila clavata, assembly GCA_019973975.1. Classification (NCBI taxonomy): domain Eukaryota; kingdom Metazoa; phylum Arthropoda; class Arachnida; order Araneae; family Nephilidae; genus Trichonephila; species Trichonephila clavata. The sequence continues at coordinate 2,320 of BMAO01037407.1, read as the reverse complement.
GATATTTCCACGTATCCATAATTCTCCCATTCCAACTATTTCCTACTTTCTCCCATTTTTCTTAGGGAATAAAGTTTTTCATTCTTTAAATTATTAAAGAAATCATGATATGAAACGCATAAGAACTAAAGCAAAATACTTTAAAACTCTAACCAAGCACTTTTCGATTTACTCTTAGCTGTCGATATTTTTTTTAAAAAAAATAACAAATTGTGTATGTGCTCTTTACAATGCTTTGCATTGAACAGTTTGTTATAGTTTTGCTTCATTTCACTAATTTTCAACTTGGGGGCACTATTTGATAGCACCGAATCAGTAAAGAGAAAATATGAGTAAGTTTGACCTAGAGACATGACGACTAATCCTTGAAATCTGTCCAATATAACGAGGAATAACAAGACTCAAACAGCCACAGGAATCTAAATTCCAAAATTTACATTTCCTAAAAGGCTACATGAGAGACTCTGCTTACAAGACCTCTGTTTGCATCTCTAACTTCTGCGCCTAGAAAGGCTTACAGTACATGTTTCAAAAACCATCAGCATAGAAGCAGGAGTCGTAGAACATATTTAACAGTAAAATTTCTAAATTCAACATAATCATTTACTATCGAAATGCCTTCATATAGAGGAAACAAAAGACGTTACATGTCAGCCCCGTCTGTGAAAAGAGTGGTGTGGAAGCGTATGTTTTATGGTCTATGAAAGCATCATGCTTTGGAAGGGCGTACAAATTTCTATATCTTTGCTAGAGATTCTGTAGATTTAAGCATAAAAACTTCTGTTTGCTTTTTCAGGAAAACAGGTGAGTCTGATTCAATTTTTATGGATGATATTCAAGCACATCCGGCTCTAGAATTTCTGGAAAATGAGGCAAGTCTGGATTCAATTGAACAGCTAGACCTCTAAAATTTAGCCATACAGAAGCATCATATTTAAATGCTTTTGAGAGGTAATTGAAATTCTCCTTTCACTCTTAGAACCATCGAGAATCTGAAAATACCGTTTCTGGAGAAGTGTGGCCAACTGACCCGGTACCTATATTTTATTTTATTTCATAGAACAATTGTGTAATTTATAAAACTGTTAGATGGTCATATATAATCAAGTGTATGTATTAAAATATTGTACTGTATTTTGCTGTATGACTGAACCTTATACATATGCATACTTAATTTATCATTAAAATATCTCCCACACTTTTCGAAATAATCAATACAAATAAAAAATATTTAATTTAAAAATTGGTGTATGTTATTTGTGAATGTTCTCCATCATTGCGATAAGATTTCGGTTTCATTTTGTGAGTCACAAAAGTAAATTCTGATGTTTGATTTTTAATACAATATTTTTAAAGGGAAGTCAATGTTATTTTACTATATTGTATAAATTAATCTCGCTTAAACAAAATTATTTATGTAACAAGAGTTTGTGTCTTCGAAACTGTTTTCTTATATTCTGCAACACGCTCAGTTTCTACAGATTTAATATTTATTTTGTCTTTTTCTGAGGATAATTCTGTTCACACAATTTCTTATTCATAAAGATGTTGAAAGTATGCTAAACATTGAAAATAAGTTGTGAATTATTTTTAAAGTATTTCACATTGCATTACATAATAAGTGATTGATTTTTCTTACTATCTTTTTTTCTACAACAAAAAGAACTTTTAAAATACCACAAAACCTAGAAAAAAGCCCTTACAGAAAATGTTTATTTTATAGCCGAAGGCTAAGAATTTTAAAGGAAGTTCAAACTATTTGTTTATAAAAGTATGGATACTGTCAAAATGTTCCTTTACGTTATATATGATGATAAGAAAATTACATGTAATGAAAGTAAAATGGGACTTTAAAAAATTCTTCTACGTCGAATATTTTACAAAAAATTATTAAATATGAACTTTTTCACTATCTTTCTGCTTCCATCGTTATTATTATCGATTAATATGTTTAATATATGAGCAGTTAAAAAATGAATTTCTGAAAGTTTATATATCATCTTACCTTTATTTGAAGTCCGTACTAAAATATTAGTTCCTGAAGTAATGTGACCGTATAATAATTTTGCATGAAACTGATTTTTGAGGCAGCCCATGCACGAAAAATTACTTTTAATGTCACCTCGTACCTTTTTAATTATACTTTGAAGTCATAGGGTAATTCGATACAACAAAAGAAATGAAATCTTTGACTTAAATGCAGCAACGAGAAAATAAAATACAGTAAAATTAAATGTGGTTCACAAAATAGTATTTTTAAAAAAATAATCTATGACAGAAAATTTAAAATATAGGAAAGGAAACAGAGATAAAATCTTAA